>APFE030955496.1:173421-244720 GCA_000404065.3 Pinus taeda | reverse complement strand
AGAGAGAGAGAACTAATGTCCAACCTCATCGAAAAATTTGTATTTGAACCAAACCTAATCATGGTTGAATCCAAACTTGAACTTGAAGCATGTGACTTAGGCTCAAAAACATAAACTCACCAACCATCTCAACAGTGCACCTTATGTTTCGTTTAAAGAATATAAAACACAATTAGGATTTATAACACAAAATCCTAAATCAAATTTCTCTAGATCAGGTACAAAATCCAAACCCTAACACCCTAATGCTAGCCTACATTACTAACCCTAACTTGCCTATGAGAATACCAAAGCTAGTCCACTCTCATGGAAATATCTATACTCCTAGAGAATTGTGCCATAACTAGCTTTGTTCTCATACAAAGCACTGAGACTCTTAGAAGGAAATAGAACTCATTCTAAAATAGAATGACATTGAAAGTGGAACTGCAATGAACTAAACCAGAACCAAACTAAATTAGAACTGAACTAGAAACTAGAACATGTTAAATTTGAAACGGCAACAACTTGAGATTCATTGAAGGTGACAAAACTAGAAATATACTTAGATTGGTGCATGCATGCCGTCGAACTACGTGTGCTCTTTTCTCTCCTACATAGTTATGCCTCCCTCGCAATTTTTGGTGCACAAGAACCTAGGCAAACTATTACCATAACTAATGTTGAATGGACCTACATTAAATGTGATTTTTTTGTTGATGTTGTATATACCTACTAATTGTGTGAACCCTGGTGTTATGGAAAATTTTATTTGACCCAAACATTGTAAAAAATATAACACTCCCTCTTAGCAAGGAATGTGTTCTCCACCAACGGTGATCCCTCCCTAAACATCTCAAACATCCCCTTTTTCAGGGGCTTAATCAAGATATCCACAACCTGTTTATCTATATAAACATACTCTAAAGCCAATGCTCCCTTCTAAACATTGTCCCAAAGAAGGTGGCATTCGATGTCAATGTGCTTGGAGCAATCATGGAATATTAGACTCTCGAAGAGATCGATACATCTTTGGTTTCCATAGTAGACCACAGTAGGTTCTAGTTCTTGCCTATCAGCTCTATCAAATCTCTTCACAACTAGCAATGTTGAATGTCATGTAATCTACTTCTATTGAACTTAATGGCATCAATGCCTACTTCCTGTCAAACCAAGCGATAACTCCCAAACCAAAATTAAAGGATCAACCCAAAGCACCCTACATGTCACCAACATCCCTTGCCTACTCAAAATCAACAAACCCAAGGAACATATATTCACCATCTTTTGCATACCTCAAAGCATAATGCATTATGCCCTTCAAATAACAAAGAACATGTTTTGCAGCTACCTAGTGAATCTCCCTTGGCTCAACAATAGATTGGCTCAAAGTGTTCATTGTAAAACATACATCAAATCTTTATTATCAACCAAATACAACAAAGATCCAATCAATCATATATACACCAAAGGATCTGCCAAATTTGAATCCCAATCAGAATGCAACGTCAAATTTGATGTCATGTGACTAGTTAAGGGTTTATAGTGCATCACCTAAAACCTCTTCAAAATCTCAACTACATACTTAGTCTTCCCATGCAACACCTCACATGGACTCTACCACACCTCTAGACCTTAGAAATAGTACATTGAACCAATGTCCTTCATCTCAAAGTCACACATCAACTTAGCCTTGCACCCCGCTATGACCTTCTCAAAACTCATGTAAGTATCAAGTCATCTACATACATAACCAAAACAAAAAGATTAAAGCTATCAAATAAATAATAAAGATTGGAATCTACAAAAATTTTGGTGAAGTCTAAACATAGCAAATACTCATAAATCTTAGACTACCACGCATGTGATTCCTACTTCAGCATGTAAAGGACTTTCATCAAACAACTCACCTGGGCCTCTCCCTCATGCACACCTAACCATCTTTAGCTAATCCGTGTATACATCTTACTCAACCACACCATTATAGGAATTTGCTTTTACATCCATCTGATATAATACAAAAAAAACTAATGCTTGAGACATGACAATCCTAATCAAAGTACACCTAGCAATTGGAGCAAAGGTATCCTCACAGTCTCCCTCTCCCTAAGCAAAACCTCTATAAGAATCAATGATTGACACTTCTACCTCCTCAACCTCTATTAGTGATCTTATGACATTGATGATCAAGCATCTTCATTATAGTTCACATCTCGATTCAAACTAGAGGGTGCAACTTTGACCCCTTCCTTAGAAAATGAATAAAAATTGGACTCCCAAACACACTAAAATGATAATCATCAACCTTCTTCCCTATGAAGGCTTCCTCCAATGTCTTGTCCTTCAACACTCTAGGAGGACACCTAAGTAACAAGACACATCCAAACAAGAATCGTCTTCTATACCCTAGGTGTTGAACACAAATATAGAAAGACACATCTCTAACACATCTTTGGCATGTGTTGCAAACATGTCCAAACAAGGCTTGTGTCCTGTTTTCTCTTTCATTTGAGCTCATTTCACTTAACGGGTTGAAGGTGAGATGTTTTGGAGTGCTACTGAGGGTTATTATGCAATGTCAGAAGGGATTTTTGTTGGTCAAAATTGTCATTGATGTCAATATGAGCATTGATGAAGATAATGATGCATGGATGAATGTTGAAGCACTAACCTTGTTGAAGATGCTCTAAATGAAGAATACACTTGAAGCCCTAAAGAAGAAGCCCTAGCATATGATGAAACCCTAGTGGCTGCCATGGAAAAACATATGATTGTAATGAATAAAATAATGATGGCAGTTCACAAATATGATTTTATTGATGGTAAAATGACCTTATTTAAGGATGAAATTGGCATAGGCTCATTGAAGACATTGAGCTCTTTCCTATGAGCTATTACACGCCTTCTAACTCCCTCATAGGCCGAGAGAAAATGATTTTACAAGTTGAAATATAATGATTTTTTATGCTAGCCGACATGAGCCTACATGTACAAGTCGGCTCCTCATTAAGTGATGTGTCCCTTCATTATAACTCAAGAACATGTATAAATATGAGGTTAATCTGATCGTTCTAGCCACCATCTCGGATTAGACACAAGATAGAAGTGTGAAGATTTCACATCTCGTGAACTAAGGAGGATGAGGAGGACATAGAAGTTTATTGTTTGGGCTAAATTTTTGTGTTGAGTTGTCATTCAAGCTAGAAATACAAACCTCGAACCTAAAGAAATGCAGACCTTGGACTACAAAACAATGACCTAAAGAACTCGGATCTGCAAGTTTGTGAGGGGTCGGACCTACAGCCTTGTGGAGATTTGCAAGGCATCGAACCTGTGATCTAGAGTTACAATCACCATTGCAACTCGGATTAGACCTTCCATTCATATACCTTAAAAAATAGTGCTTTTATATACCTCGGACTTGTGGAAGGCTCGGAACAGTGACCATTCCAAGTGCTTGGACCTATGGAAGCTCATTTGTGAAGCTCAGTGGTATACTTTAAGGATAGTCACTCAAACATATGACAAGTGTGTGGACAGTCACTCGGACCTGTGACAAGTGTGTGGACAATCATTGTGGGAGCTCATGTTATATTACAGACTTGTGAACAATCACTTGGACCTATGGTAACTTGACTTTTGGAGCTCGGACAGTTCGGATTGTAGACTTGTGGTGCCGCCTCAAGATTGCAAACTCGTGGACCTTGGGCTTAGAGTTGAAGACTCAGAGTTGTTGATGAACCTCAACCTGTATAGGACCTGTTCCTGATGTACTACAAGAGCAGTAGGAATAGATCTTGAAGAGTATCTTTTGAAGCAGCCCATTGACATCATTTGGATCTTAGGAAAGTAAAGTATTTGGAGCTTTGGACAGTGAAGTATTTGGAACAGTGAAGAAAACTCTCATTCAGATCTTGGAGAGTGGCCAAATTGGAAGTCTGGAGCAGTCTTGAAGTAATTCATTTATACATTATGTTTATTAAATGTAAGGGTTGGAGCCCTAGGGGTTGGAGCCTCATGAAGCCCAAGTTGGAGCATAGCAACAGGTTAGAGCCTCATGAAGCCCAAGTTGGAGCTTGGCAACAGGTTGGAGCCTGGTGAATTGAAGGGTTGAAGCCCTCAACATTATTGTACTCAATTTATTGTAAAAAGAGGATTGGTGTCCTCATCTATTCTTAATAAAATTCCTATTATTTACTTTTTGGTTGTAATTGTAGAAAATCTTAACTGGCATTAATTATAACAATTGAATGAAACACTGATTCACCCCCCTCTCAGTATTTCAACAATTTCAAGTGCTAGGAAAGTGGATTTATCCACCAATCTTCAAGTTGTTTACTACTGCAGTCCATAGTCTCACAGAAATCATGGCTCAATCATCAAGGGTTCCCCCCTCCATTTTCTTCAGGGTCTACTAGTGCCCATCTGCCAATAGTGGGGTTGCAACAGCAACTTCAAATGCTGAAAAAAAGCATTGTTTTAGCAAGACAACAGGGTCAAGAACAAAAGTTGTATGATTAAATTTGTGTCACCGTCATGTAAAATTGTAAATGATTTAGTTTCTAAATTCTAAACACAAACGAATCTTTGTATGTTTAATTCACTAATTGGTTCTCTCTCTCTCTCTCTCTCTCTCTCTCTCTCTCTCTCTCATATGTCCTTTGTGTCTAATTTCTTAATTAGTTTCTTGTATCAAACCCTAGTCTTTCCATGTCCTTCATGTCATGTGATTTAAAAGGACACCTATCTAGTATGTAGGATAATGTACAACATGCCTTTGCCCAAATAAACATAGGCAAATCTAAGTATTGAACCACTAACTAAGCAATCTCTACTCAGCCTTATTGTTTCATTATGCAATCCCATTTTGTTGAAGGTTGTAAGGCACTATAAAATCCCTCCTAGTTCTATGCCAAAGAAATCAAAATTTTGCATTGATACAATATTCAAAACCCTTTCCCCAACACCCTAAAATGGGCATCCCATAGACCTCCAAATAGATGCTCACCTAAGTCACCTAACATAGGACATGAAAATATGATTGTCTAACACAAGACATGGCAACACAAAAAGCACGAAACAAAGGATACCATAACACAAACACATAAAACAAATTAGCAATCATTCATGCAAACATGAAATATAAATATAAAAGATTCAGATTTTGTGCGAATTTACAAACTAAACCATTTACATGATGATGATGATGACGATGATGATGCAGATTCAGCTATACAAGCTTACAACTAGTAACTACTTAGTACTTACTAGTACTATATCAATGATGATCAAATGACAAACACATAAGAAATTATAACCATAAACTACAATTTCAATAAGTCATTAAAATCAAAATGTATTACAGAGATACTAAGTCATTACTACTATACCTAGAAATGCCAAGGGTAAATATAAAATAGGGTAGATACTAGAACCATAGATAGAAGAATCTCATAGATCATGATTGTTAGTAATCCTCCTCCATATCAAATCAACAAAATCAACATCATTGTGGTTGCGCTCTCCTCGATTCTCCTATATATCAGATCCAATCAGTGCATCTGCTATTGTGGAGAATAACCCCTCAGAAGTGACTGTCTCTAGCACCCCTACTCTTGAACCTGCTATGTTGCTACAAAAATGTTCTTTTACAGTACTTGAAGTTGCACTTTACAACCTCACTTCCAACAAATGGACCACCAGCAGAGGCTAATGAAATTGGAGGAAGGGGGGAAGCAACCTAAATAGGGGCATTCCTCCCTTTCCTTTGACCTTTTATAGTGCCCTTGTTGGGTGAGCCATGATTTCTATGAAATGAGGAAGAAAATGGAATTCCCTAAAAAGCCCTTAGCTACACTCCAAAACCCTTTAATGCTCCAACCCTCTGATTGAAATGAGCGAAAAAGACATTGTAATTTTTAGCACTTTTTCTTAGAACATGTGTCCTAAACTTGGGAAATGTGTAGGGCACATGGCAAACATAATTTGGCATGTGTGTTGTGAATAGGATAGGTAACAAACTCATGTCTGACACAAGGGATTTATGACACAAGACCCCTTAAAGGCATGTACGATGACATAGATTTTCACAAGCATATACACATGGTACAAAATGTTGCTAAGGAAGACCAAAATTGTTTAGAGAGATCCAAACTAGCTCATTCTATTATACCTCGTCAACAGCTACAACTAAGTTGATCTCTTAACTCTATGATCTTAATGAGGTAGTTAGCCATTGTATCAATCTTACACATGTGACTTATCCTTGGTTTATCAAAGAGAGTTCCTCCATTCAAATTCTCCCTTGATGTGTTGAGCCATCTCTTGCCAACTAGACAGGTACTAAGTTGCCCTATTCAAGAGGATATCTGTGTATTGTACATTCAAGTCACCTAGACCTTACCTTCATTCAGCCTGGACTCGAAGATGTCCTTCTACCTATAGCATTTTTGGGAGCCGCAAGATGCCATATTATTCGTCCCCTTATACACGTAGGCATAAGATGCACTCACTCAAGATCCATTTGGGACAGCGTTTAATCAACCCCTATCAACTTTGGATAGAGACAGATCATCATATACCACAATTTGATATGATCTACTAGGTGTGGCACATTCAAGAACCAAAGACAAAGATGCACCTCATTTTTAAGTTTCCCCATACTATGAGATCAAATGATGTTATAACTAGCTCTATAGGAACTCAAGGAGCTCCCTCTCTACTCTCTTCCTATACCAAGACCAAAGATGCTTAGCCCTCATCATCAAGGACATTGATAGCTACAGATATCAGATCTTACATGCCATTCCCCACCTTGGGATGACCAAGTCGGTCACCTCATACTTCCCCATTGATCAGTCAAATCAAAGCAACAAACGGCAGGAAAAAGTTCCAAACTATACAAGACAGTAGAACAGTGAGACCTCGGGTTTCTCTTCAACCTCACCATCTAGGAGACCAACCGATATTATCGCGACCGACTCGAAGATGGCGTATCATACATTAGACCACACATTCTCAATGATTTAGAGAGATAATCTCCAAATGGATCCAAAGTGGAGCACCTCACGTCTATCAAACTACCTCACAATTCGAAAGGAGCATCCAAAGATCCATTTGGAGTTTCCCTTTTTCGACCTCAAATGCTAGGAATCTCCCTCGCTCGCATACCACCCAAGGGTCATGTTATGAATAAAATATATAAAAATAATAGATAGATTATTATATATATATATTATATATTTTATATATATATATATAATGATGATAATTAGAATAATGATTAGTTTATTAATAGTTAGTACTGAAGAGGCATGTCTAAATGGGACATGACCTTCCATGAAGAGGTACTTGTCTGGGGTATATAAGTAGGCCCCTCACTCTCATTTGTAACATCATTCTTATTCATACTTTTAATATATATTCTTGTATCCTAAATGGAGATCTACATATTCCAAGTCTTCTGAAGTATTTAACTTGAAGAACGAAGTTCAATCTGGTATCAGAGCAGTTTGATCCTTTGGCCACTTCACTAATGCACAGAGCTCATTCTTCAATCCAGGTCTTTGACCATCGAAATGTGTTAACTTTGTTGTCGTTGAAGCATTTTGCTACAAGCTTTTTGAGGGTCTCGAATTCACCCGTTGGCATTTGCCATTATAATAAAATAAAATAAGAAAAACAAAAAAATAAAAAAACAAAATATATATATATATATATATATAATATTTAAAAATATTAAAAAAGAAATGAAAAAAAAAAATATATATATATATAATATATTATATAATATATATATATATATTATATAACAAAAATTAAATTAAATTAAAACAAAAACCAATATACACTTCTAAAAAAAAAGGAAGAAGAAGGAAGCAGTGTATATCAACCAAAAATATAACGGTTTATATATATTTTAAAAAAAAATCACCTGGTCATCTGGTGCAGTTCGTGGTGTCGTCGACGACTGCTATCGTTTATCAGTGTCGCCATTGCAACCTGTCCACAATCATCGTAGGCCTCTATCCCGAGTCGACCAACCCTGCAATGTCAACAACCATCGGATAATTCCTTGCGCGCTGCCATTTCTTGCCTCACATATTTCGTCCCTCATTATCAACTCCGCAACCACCACCATACTGCCCACACTCACAGAGTCGCAGCCCATTCAACCGTTTTCTACAACACTTATTTTGTCTTCACCTCAGCCACTTACCTCATCGGTGCTCACCATATCAACCGTCGATGATCAACACTGGAGCCATCGCCACGACTTACCTGCAGCTCTTCGACAACCGCCCTGATCGAACAGCGACGCCGTTGCAAGCCGCCTTCACCACACTGCTTGCTCCCACGCTAAACAAGTCACGCTTTTGTACAAATCCGTATATTTGGCCATCCAAACCCTTGACTCTTCACATGTCTATTTGAAAAATCACAATCTGTTTGAACAACGACGGCTTTACACAAGTCATTTTTCAATTTTCAATTTTTGAAGGGTGGTCAAAGGTTCTCGGTTTATATTTTCAAAATTCAATAAAAAAGAAATATATCAAAGGATGTTGTACTTTTAAGTACGGATTACTAAAAAGAATATCAAAAAGAAAATATACCTAAATATAATTATTGGAGATAATCATATTTTATATAATATTATTACTATCAATATATATATTATATATATATATATTAAAAGGGATATTTTGAAATATTAAAGAGAGATATTTGAGGAAGGCAAAAGGCTATGGGAGGAATTTCAAGTAAGTTTATCTTAACAAAGAAAAATGACATCTAATTCAGAATTGAAGAAAGGGATATTTTAGGAGCCTCACGCTGCATTGCTCTAGTACTATTCAAAATTAAAGGGACTCTTGCAGGAAAAGATGTTATTATTTTTATCTCTCCCACTAAAGGGGAAAATTATATAAACTCTAACCTTGCTAACCAATTGGTGATTTCAGAGTCAAGTATAATTCAAAAATTACACTGCTTGGGTAGAAAACAATATGACATAACCAAATTGCAATTAAACATTGGCGATTATACTTTTATATCGCAATTCTTTGTTCGATCCCTATAGAATGATCAAGGTGGCATTATTTTAGGTTCACCTTGGATGGAAACCCTTGGTTCCTTCATCCTGAATACGAAAAAAAAAGTTTTTGACGTTTTCTTACAAAAAGAAAAAAATAACACTAGAGGATGTTACTGTGAAGCCAAATTCAATAACACCAAAAGACATCCAAGATATTTCAAAAGTAATTTTTCAAGAAGATAAAAAAGTACTACAGAATATGCAAAAAAAAGGTTGACAAGATCACTGTTGACAAAAATGAAGAAGTTTCTTAGCTTAAAGACCATAGTGAAAAATTAGTGACACAAATTAAGAAACTTAAGAAGGATAAGAAGTCGTTGGAAAACAAGGTGCAACAATTTATTGAGAATGAAGCATTGAATGTAGAAATCCCAGTTGATGAGAAAGGAATAAATATTGATCCGGTGAATACCACAACTCAAGAAGAAGACAAGCCAGTTGAAGAAAAGACACAATTAGATGTCGCAGTCCAGACAATAAACATCCCAAGTGAAGGCTTTGTATCCAACTCAACAACATCGGCACATGAAGTAAATCAGAATATTGCCACACACATGATAAGGGAAAGACAAACCAAAAGAACCCCTTATCTACATCTGAATTACAGGAACATACATCTCAATTAGTTTATGAATCTGTATCAATCTGAACATAAATCTTATGTTCTGAAGACTACTAATGTAAGTACAATTCAGCTTTGTGATAACAATTCACACGAAGCATCCAGTAACCACAAGATTCCACAAAAGATTAATTTAGGATGGTCAGATCCATTCTCGGTGCGACAATTTTGTTTATCGCTTAGAGCATCATATCGTCTTATTTCAACGAAGATGACAGTTTCGAGACGAGAAGACATTCAAACCTGAAAAAGAGGTCAAGCCTTTTCATCAACAAGCTTTGAGGACAAATATTTTTTAGGAGGAAGACAATGTTATGAATAAAATATATAAAAATAATATAAATATAAATAATAATTATAATTATAATAATGATTAGTTTATTAGTAGTTAGTACTGAAGAGGCATGTCTAAATGGGACATGACCTTCCATGAAAAGGTACCTGCCTGGGGGTATATATACAGGCCCTTACTCTCAGTTGTAACATCATTCTTATTCATACTTTTAATATACATTCTTGGATTCTAAATGGAGATCTACATATTCCATGTCTTCTAGAGTATTTAAATTGAAAAACGAACTTTGTTCGTTCCAGATCATACAATCAAACTCACCAATGGTTCTAGACCAACAATAAGCCAATGCCCAGCTCGACCCCATCACCCTTAGCCATCAAACTCAGGAGACCTCGACACCAATGGCCCCATTAATCGATCTCTCTCTCTCTATTTCCCTCTCTTGACAAGTTCTCAAGTTGTCCACCTTTCCAGTCTTGGACAAACTCATTTAGTATTCTGTATCACTATACCTATGTCATGGTTTATACATATGTTCTCGGTGTTATGTAGGTTTCTTTCTTTATATTATTTTGGGCATTTTGTATGTTTTGCACTCCCACATTATATTCTTATTAGTTGCACTCTTCAATCCCATTGACCTACTTTTGTGATTATTCACTGGACATTTATAAAATTATCTTATCTTATCCAATCAAAAGCATTCTCTACAATGTGTTCTCACTTTCACAAAAGCTGACCAAGGAGTCATACATATACCTTTTTTGTCATCCTCTCTGCAGTATGAGGGATCAGATGATTCTTCACCAACTCCCAAACAAATCATTTTGCTTTGACCAATTTCCTAGTGTGCTTGGCCAAATCCTTGGAATCTGTAAGAAACACGAAATTCTTTTTCACAAAGTACCTAAGCTCAACCTCCTCAAAGAAAATCTGCAACCGGCACTCCCATGGAACAAAGTTGAATGCCCCCTCCAGCATGTAACAACCATAGAGATTGTCACTAATCATGACTGCAACTCTTCAAATATACACAAAAACAGATAAGTAACTACGATCAAGCACAACCTTCCAATCACTAGAAAATCCTGTGCATCTCACTTCTCAGGAAAGGATCTGTTTCACTACTGAATCTCAAACATTGCACCCCTAAAACCCTCAGACAACTCCCTGTTATAGGTCAATGTCTTGTCCATATACAGATTCTTGGAAAGTTTCAGCAAATGTGCTCTGTTACCATGTTGAAATTTTTCAAACTATGGTAAGCAGACTTTGCACTTAAAGAATAGTAAAACCCTAGACAGCTTAAAAACTGAAACCTAACAAAACTGCAATCTCTGAATACTAGAATCTAAAAACACATGCTGCTGGAAACAATAAAGGAAAATACATTGTAAAACAAAACTCTAACATCTCCATCACTGTTTTATTAAATGCCCAAGTAAGTGCACTCTCATGGAGATATATAACTCCTACGAAACTGCACCATAACCAACCCTATTCTCATGCAAAGCGCCTAGACCCTCAGTAGGAAATACAGTAATTCTAAAGACAGAACTAAACTGAAAGCTGAACTGAACTAGTTACTAGAACTTGCTATATATGCAACAGCAGTGAACTGAGTTTGAACTAAAGGTAGCAAACTGGAATTACACTCAGATTGGCGCATGCATGTGCCCTCTCCCCTCTTACATAACTGTGTCTTCTGTTGAAATGTGTAACTAGGTTCAGTCTTCATAATGTCTAATGTAATCATGATTTTATGTACTTGATGAGAAGAGAAAAAAAAAATATTATTTTGGTAGCATGGGTTCATGCTTAAGATTATTTTGTTTGTAGGTCAAACACCCATTGAGTGCTTCTAGGTTTTGTCATTGAGTCAAAGAAGTCAATTGAGTCATTGTAATATGTATAAGACCCATGTGGGCATCCTGTATCAAGTCAAAGAAATTTTATGCAAGTCAAAAGTGTCATAAAAGTCCCTCCAAGGCCTTGTCTACATGCAGTCAACAAGTTGGCCTTCAAAGAGGGACAAATCGGCCTCATGATGATAATTCGGCTCCAAGGGAAGGGTATATATAAGTCAACCACATTTGAGATCATCCGTAAAGCTCACAAGAAGTTCATTTGAGACCAGCGAAGAAAGAGAAGATTCCAAGGAAGAAGAATCCGAACTTTTAAGATCTGTTTTTTAGCAGAATCACTCACACGTGCGAAGAAGGGTTAGGGCATCAATCTGTTGCAGGAAAGCCAAATTGCAGACCTACTTAAAGAAGCCGAAATCTGGAAGCCAAGGATCAAGGAAGGTAGCCGAGTTATTGAAGAAGAAGCAGCTCACTAAGCGAGGAAGAAAGAAGGACTATTTCACCATATCTCACTCAGACATGCAGCCTAGGGTTTCCGCAGTAAGGCCGAGTTGCAGTCAAGAAGTTGCAGGACCAAAATATTGGTCAAAGGAGAAGTTGTATCTGCTATGAGGCAAGTTCGACTTGGGTTGAGAGTTCATCAAGAATCAGTTTGACTTGGTCTTGAAGGGGTCTTTGTCAAGAGTAATAGGTCTTGTAATTCGTCATCTGTAACATTCTATAAGAAGAGAAGAATTCTTGTGAGTTTTCCTCCCAAGAGGAGAGGTTTTGGTTCTGGCTAACAGCCTACCTTTTGTGTCATCTTGTCTCATTGATCTTCATTGTTTGGTAGCTGTTTGATGATAGAAAACACAATAATAATCAAGTGAAAGAAGAAGCTAATAACAAGAACATCAAGTTAAGTAAAAGAACATCACAAGCTGTTATCAAAGTAAGAGAAATCACCTAATCTAACTGTCCCTAGATTTCTCAACATCTTCCTCCCACTCTGCTGCACACATGAACCCAGGTAAACTGCTGCAATAACTAAATGTACCTTTGCTACTGTACCTGCTGATTGTATGGGTCCTGGTGCTGTTGAGAAGACTATCCAAGCAAAAGAAGGTAAAAATTCTAACAGTCAATGTAGAGATAGTTGGAGGGCTGCTTGATTTATCTTGTAGTGACCAGGTCGCAGTTGATTTTTGCAGTCAGTTGCAGCTCCAAAGGATGAACATTGGAGTATAGCCACGAATGTTATGAGACTTGTATAATGGATTTTGGAATATGGTATCTTATAAGGTAGAGTAGCGGATTTCCAATTGACAAGTTTGGCAAATTTTGATTTAACAAATTCAGTTGATGGGAAGTATACTAGAGATTATGTTTTCAACATCAATATAGGTGTTGTTTTTAACTTTTTTGGATAATTTAAAAGCATAAAACTGTGGAATTCTCTTTCTCCAAAGCAGGATATAGAGAAGCATTAAATACAATTTGTGAGCCAGTATGATTGCATAGAATACTTCTTGCTTTGCAAGTAAAACAGCTAACACGATGGTAATTTGTTATGACACTCAATATGTGTTGACGTTGGCAAAGAATGTGGTGTTTCATGAGCAGTCAAAGCATGTCAAGGTTCATTGCCATTGTATTATGTAGCTTGCAGAGAGTAGCGAAATTGAGCAGCAATATTGTACAACTCAGGAGTGAACCGCATATATTTTTAACAGTCCTGATGGTCTAGAGTATTTTACAAAACTTGGAGATAAGCCTGGTGAAGTTTCAAAAAATACAATCAAGAGAGGGTGATGGAATCTATTAATCTAATGATAAGATCATAACGTACTTTAGAGCATATAGCAAAGAGTTTTTGAGTTAGTTAAAATGAGGCCGCTTGAATGTGAATAATGTGTTTTAGTCACATGAGCTATATTGTTACTTGTAATGTTGGTTTTCAGCAGGAGACATCTCTCTCATGAGACTTATGTTGAATATATCACTTCGTATAATGAAGAATATATCAGCAACACTCTCTATCAGAAACTCCAGGTTACATTCATGGATACATAATCTTATTCATTGAAATGGGGAAAAATGTCTGCAGGTATCAGATATACCAACCGCTGCAAGATCCACATCTGTTGGAATTCTCTTGCAAAAATTGCCAGAGTAATCTTGAACTTGCAACCCCTGCAATGCCAACCCATAAAGAAGGTAACAACAGATAAATCTAGCTTAAAGATACCAAGGACTCCTTGAAATTCATATGCATCAAGGAAATAACGAGTGATTATGGTTCCATCTTTACCTGACTGCATCTTACACGCATAACTGCCTCAAACCCTTGAGGTCTTGTAACATTCCATCTCAAATCATTGTATAGTTTTGCAGAATCGGCAATAGCTGAAAAGGGATAATAGTAATAAACCTGAAGAGTAGACACAGTTAATCAACAGAATATTCAATACACATCCAATTCCAATTAAAGAAAGAGAGACATGCATGGTATATAAATAACACAGTTAACAGCAGTACCTGTCCCCCAGTAGTCCTTGGAACAACAGATATTGATGCAATATCAACATAACTTTGGGTGGTTAGAAACAAATCTACACAAACCTGAAAACAACAGCCAAACCTTGGATCAAGAGGCATGCAAGTTGGTCAGAAGGCAAATAACAATGCATTTATTCAAGAATCAAAATAAGCTTAGCAGAAGTTTGTTCTGCACACAGTTGAGTATTTTGACAGCTAAAATACAAAATTGAAAGAATCCCCATTTCAAATCTCATAGACCATGTTTACCTGAAACTCAGCAAACTCTATTGCCATAGTCTTCAAGGTCTTGTCTGCAGGTTGAAGCAACTTATGTACCTCCTGAAATTAAGACAAGTACACCAGATAACGGAAACGACTACATGAGCAGATTAAACTCATATTAATTATTCTTTAAAAAGAAAGAATGTACTGTATTTGTTGTAACAAGACATCGCTCTATGTATTATAAGACGGAAACGACTACATGAGCAGATTAAACTCGTATTAATTATTCTCTAAAAAGAAAGAATGTCCTGTATTTGTTGTAACTTGTAACAAGACATCGCTCTATGTATTATAAGCCCTCGATACAATGCATTTTAATGTGTATATAAATGGAATGTAATTAACTTGTTCATATGTGGGATATGGCAGATAGATGAGCATAATGGATATGATCACTATCAGTATTACCACCACCCTTTTGATGATTTTCTTCAGGCAGATATGATACTTGGGTGACATATTTATGTTTGCAAATTGCTGGGATATTTTGGCCACTTCATGATCCACAGTTTTGATGTTATGACAGACATGTTTTTGATATTATACAGGCAGCATGGTATCAGATGATGATGTATATATTTTTTGAGAAACCGACGGACTGTTTTTTATATGTATAACATTTATCGGTTAGTATATGAACATATTATTACAGCAATTGTTGTATGATCAAGTCACATTTTTTATATGCTTATATGGCATCTACAACATGTAATTTTCTTATTTATTAATGAAAATTACGATTTTCCTTGGAGAAAAAATTTAACTTGTTCATTTTGGTAATGATCGACTAGATTATACTATCAATGTTACCTTATCTTATTGAGGTGGATATGATGCCAACTTAGTGGACGATGTAGGGAACCCAACTTAACTTTCACCATTATATGATTTTTGAAACTGTTGAAATAAATCAGCTTAATTAGGCATCTCAATGAAGCAGCCTGTCAAACAGCCGTAGCCTAAAAAGTTTTTAACTCAATAATTTAAAGTTCATCAGAATATAGATAGAACCCTGGCCTAAGGTTTGACTTGTATGATCAACCTTTAAGTCCCAGCTAAATCCTTCATTTTAGTCAACACTTCATAGCCATAACTACATAATATAATATCAAACAAAATATTACCTTAACTAACCAGGAAAAAGAGGTACATTCTCTTGAATGAAGTCAATTTAACCAGTGGATTAATCCAAATAAACTCCCTTGAAAGATTTACAAAGCATCACAAGAAAGAAGCTTAGCAGAAGAAGCCCAATTGACTACTTTTCTACATGGGTGTGTTGTTCTAACCATCTAGAGTTTGACGTATTCAAAACATCTCCTTTATTGCCAACCAATATAATACTCCTTGAATTCTAAGAAGATACAAGCACAGGCTCTCAAACAACATTGATATCCTATATTCAGAAAACTGTACAGAAATATATGTTGGTTAAAAGCTATTCTTTGACCTTGTGAAAAAAAAGAAGCAGCAACCCTTGGGAAATTGTGTTTGCGAGCTTGGCAGATTGTGATATTGTTAATTTCCTAGGAAAAAGGTTATGATACAACGAACAATCTAAAGGACAGGCACATTTATAGAAAAAATATAGTAGACTATTTTCAGATATGTAATGAACAAAATTCGTATATGCAGCGGAATAATCAGAATATCTGGAATATGTAATTATCAATTATAAGATAAGTAGTATATTTATATAAAGAATGTTAAAATGCACAAGAGATGTGAGATGGTGTGGTTACAAATGAGGGCCCAGCTTATAAACTAGGAAAGGTGCCCATTCACAAATAGTCATGTCGTGTGGGACATGTCTCTTTAATAACTAATTATTTAATTAATCATTATAATGATTATTATTATTTATATTGTTTTTATATATTATGTTCATAACATTGCCTTCCTCTTCAGAAAAGCTTTGTCCTCAAAGTTTATTGTTCACAAGGCATGTCATCTATTTCTTTGTCTTGTAATCTATTCACATCTTTACGAATTCTTCGATGATACAAGATGATAGGATCCTTTGACTGATAAACAAAATTGTCGAACTGAGAAGTGATCTAGCCATCCCAGATTAATCTTCGGTGGAAACATGCAATTACTGGAAACTTGGGATGAATTGTTATCATATGACTGAATTATGGTAACATTGACATTCTTGGGAACATAAGCCCCTTGTTTCTGATCTAACTGATATGGATTTGCAGCCTGTTTGAGATGTCTACTATTATGATTTGCGTGTCAATAAGGAATTCCTGTGATCTGATTTCCCCTTATCCTATTTGTGGTGATTAATTGATGTACATGGAAGTGTTTGATTTCCACCATGTACGGAATTTACTTCGCTAATTGATGGATCTTCACTTGAAATTTCCGTCATTTGAACTACAACATCTAAATATGTTTTTACTTCCACTGTTTTGTCATCTACGTGAGTTGTGATATTGTCTCGATCGGTATTCGTTCCTTCTTCTTCAACTTGGATTGTTACGTTTGAAGGCTTCAATGCTTCTTTCATGATAAGTTCTTCTAATTTATTTTTCAATGATTTCTTGTTATTTTTAAGTTTCTTAATTTGAATGAGTAGACTTTGATTATGATTTCTGAGAATTAAGAGTTCTTAAGTTTCTGAGTCATCAACCTTATTTTCAGTGTTTTAACGTTCAAGTTTTTCATCTTTTAAACCTCTGATTTGTTCTAATAACCTTTGATTAAGGGTTTTTAAGTGCAAATTTTCTTCTTCCTTCTCTGAAAGATTCTCATTGAATTTTTTCTTAAGACATTCCTTTTTGTGTTCCAATTTTTCATTTGTAGCCTTGGACTGCTTGACTTTCTCAAGCAATTTTTTATTATGGTCCCTTAGACACAAAATTTCCTCGTCCTTTCATTTTGACTCATTGTAAAACATATCTTCGAAATCTTTATGTTTCTTTTCTGATACCTCGTTTTTATGTTAAAGTTTTGTGAGTAGTATTCTAATCCTTTTATTTGCATTTGCACATCACCTTGATATTCTTCCATATTAAATATTTGTCCACATGTTTGATAACCACGTTTTTTATTTTTACATATGGACAGAAACATGACTTCCATTTTACAAGGACATTTAGTCCAAAATGTTGACTTATTTATGAATATCATCGTTTGCCCTTTCTTGGTTCATTTTAACTCCTCAAATATATATATATATATCCCTTTAATTGAAGCTTGAGACCTTAACCTATTTATTCTTACTAAAGTCACTTTCCAAAATATAATAACCTTTTTAAATTTATAATACCCTTTTTCAATTAACTTGAATAAGCTCCTTGACATCTAATAAAGTTTCTCATATATATATTATTATATATATGGACTTTTAATGGAATTAAATATCTCACAGATTAAAAACTTTTATTAAATACTCCTTACTTGACTTTTTATGGCATTTACCTCCAACCAAACTTAAATAAGTTTTGGGTTAATTAATGAATTGATTAAATATTTCTTGGCATTCGTTATGTAGGGTCACGCCAATATGTAGGAATATTGGCAATGTATCCACCAAGATAATCATAGTACGGATGAAAAATTGATATGTAAACTACTGTAGATATTCCACTGGATAGGTCGTCACAACATATCGATAATATTATATTAAAAATCTGAGATTCTACACTATTACAATTTTATTAAACTTTAATATTTGTAGATTTAACTGTAATTAGTGCATGCATGCGAATGGAAATTATGCAAAAAAGTAGAGAACGACAAAATAAGTTCACACACACACATAAGACACAAGAAATGCTCTCTGGGAAACCCCTCGGGAGAAAACCCAGCTGGAAGGTGAGGTTGCTTCGCTCTTTTTATCTGACTGGAAATATGGTTGCAGGTAGAAAGAAGTAATGCGTGTGGCCCACAGGCTGCTACAGTGCACAAATCCTCTATGTGTGCTCTACCTCCTATCTCTCTTGGCTATCTTTGTTCAACAATGGAACAAATTGCTCTCGAAAGAATGGAATGCCTCTTCCTCCTAGTGGCTTGGTTATTACACAGCGCAATAGCCTACTAGTGGTTAATTTTGACTACATCAACTCTTAACTAGAGTTACAATATGGACTCTTCTATAGTCTTTTACATCATAATCATGTGGCTAGCCCCTTTTCCATGAATAATGGGGGCTAACGCAGCATCCTCCCAAACTATAGGTGTGAGAAAAAGAAGGTCAACTTCTAAGTGGCATAACTTTTGCATACAGACTCCGATTGACGTGAGTCATGCGCCGTTGGAAAGATCTTTGTGTGTAGAATAACATAAAATGGTGCGACACCAAAGTGGCAAGTTTTACTCCCAAAAAAAGTTGTTTGATGCCTCAAAATGCTCTCCGAAGGTTTCAGGCCCCGTTTTGCCAAACTGGGTCCCGCCAGTAAAAACGGTCTCGTGAGTTGATTCCTCCACTTTTTCCATTCCAAATGCATCAAGATGGATGACAAACAATATAATGATCCAATCTGGATCACACCTCCCCATTTTGGGAGGCTTTTGGTCCCCAAAAGCTTCTACTGAATGAGGTAAGGAAATTTTTCCTCCACCTTCTCTCTGGTGTACCATTTAGCTTTATCTGGAAATTGTCCCTTCAATCCAATCTGCCAAAGGTCATGCTACCCCTGTCTTGTAGTTCTGGACCTCTTCTGCAAAACTGTATCTTCTATCAACTCTGCCTAAGCATCTAATGCCAAATCCTCCACAGAAAGTAGGACATGTTCCTCTTCCTGATCTAGCATGGAAGGCTCATAGAGTTTCAAATTCTCTACATTCACAACTGAGTAAATGCGCATATATGGTGGTAAACGGAGTCGATAAGCATTATCACCAACCTTTTCCAGTATCTCAAAGGGACCATACCTCGGAGCCTTGACGTTTTTACCAAACCCATATAGCCTCTCCTTATTCAATTGTAACCATACTCTGTATCCCACCTTCATTGACTTCTCTGTTCTATGTTGATCATGACTGGCCTTATACTTCTCCTGTGACTTCTGCAGTGTTTCTTGTACCTGTAGATGGATATGTTTGATCTTCTCTATAAATTTTCAGCCCTCAAAGCATCTCCTATAAGATCTTCCCTCACTCCTCTTTGGTGCCCGTGAAATATCTAAAGGTGAAGGTGGCAGATATCCAACACAAGTCTCAAATGGGGACTTTCCTATAGAAGTGTGGACTGCTCTGAAGTAAGAATGTTGTATATATACCAAATTTTCATCCCAGGTCTTCAAATGCTTCTAGTTGTATCCCCTCAGAAGTTGCACCAAAGTCCTGTTGGCTACTTTTGGTTGCCCATCTATATGTGGATGGAATATTGTAGATCTCTTCAACTTTTTGACCATCTACTCCCACAATGTAATCCAAATGCATTAAGAAATCTTGTATCCCTATTTGAAATGATGCTCGTTGGTATCCCAAAGTGCACCCAGACCTGTCCAAAGAACAAGTTTGTTTCTTTTTGCCAGCTGATGGTCTTTTTACAAGGCATCAAAACACACATCTTGTTGAAGTTGTCAACAATCACGAACAGGTAGTCATGTCCCTTCCTAGTTGTTGGTAAACCTCCCACAAAGTCCATGGAAATGTTTTCCTAAGGATGAGTAGGTACAAGTAAGGGATGATATAGACCTTGTTTCATGTTCATAAGCTTGTTGGTACAACAAAGCATGCTTCCTCTTATGAACCTAGCTACCCACTCTTGCATCTTGGGCCAATACACATACCTCTGCAAGTTAGCCACGGTCTTCCCTACACCAAAGTGCCTTGCAACCTTGAAGGTATGAGCCTTTTTGATTAGCTGCAATCGCTCACCTTTAGGAACACATAGCTTATCCAGCTTGTAAAGTAACCCATCCTAGAGATGGAAATCAACCGTGTTATCGCCATTGTGCACATGATGTTGACTCTACAACTACTTATACACCTCCTTGAAGTCCTCATCTTCTAAATATGCCTCTTTGTATGCATCATGGGTTAATGGTTCGATGTGCATAAGAGTCCCCAAAGATGTGATCTTTGATGTGGATGGCCTTAGAAGCATGTTGGCCAACTTGTTTGTGCTTCCCTTCTTATACTTAATCACCAAATGAAACTGTTGTAAAAACCCCACCCACTTGTAATGGTTGGTCCATTGTAGCTTACTTTGGGCCTGCAAGTACTGTAACAATTGGTGATCTATGTGAATTATTGTCTCCTTGCCCACCAGATAGTGCTTCCACTTATTCACAGCTTGCACCATGGCATAGAGCTCGTTGTCGTAGGCAGGGCAGTTAAGGACTGCTCCATGAAATACTTCAGAATGGTAGCATACAAGCCTTCCTCCCTGGATCAACACTGCTCCCATAGCATACCCACTCGCATCTGTCTCCACTTCAAATGGTCGCTACAAGTTTGGTAATGCTAGAACTAGTGCTTGGTTGATCTTCTTATTTAGCTCTTTGAAAGCCCGTTTATTGACCTTTTCCCCACTGGAAACTCTTGCCACTTGTTATGCAGGGAGCGATGTTGCTACCACTGTGTTGACCACTTGATGTCAACGACCCCATAGTAGTACACCCCTTTTTTTGCAAAAGGTATCCATCATGTTCGAGTGTCCATGCCATTCAGACTTCGTCATCAGCCGACAGTTTTTGAATATGTCAACCCATTCTGCATATGTAAAATGTAAATAATCTTAGTATGATCGCATCTATATGTAACAGCCTAAATAAACCTATGGTTTTGGTGACCATCTTCATTCTGGGAGGTCTTTTGTCTCACTGATTCATTTGTGTCTCTAGACACAAATGATCGGTGGAGTTTTTCCCTCCAACCTCACCCGAACTAGGGTCGATTTTGTCACTAAGATCTTAGGCGAGTCCTAGTGTTTTAGATCAAGTCTATGTAAAAGTGATTCGGGAGTAATCCTAGCTAATTGGCTAAATTATTTTATTACAAGTCACTTGGTCTATTGGATTATATTTTGTGTCACAAAAATAGATAAATGTTGAGGGTCTATAATGAACGGGTTTTCCCTCTTCATGTATTAAAATGTAAAAATATTTAGTGCATGGCCCCTAATAATTAGACACCATGGCTAAGTATTAGAGGGTTGGAAAAATAATTAATCCCCTTATAGGTCAATTGATTAAATTTTCAGGCAAAATTACTCTAAAAATCCTAAGCCAGAAATTTAATTAATTTTGTGTCCTAGGTAAAAATTAAAATTAATTTATCCAAAAGTGAAATTCTTGGGTTTCAAAGAAGTTAATTTTTGGAGGTCCCGGGCCAAGGAAATATTGAGGAAATCAAAAAAATTTGGACCCTAGGGCCTTGGTGGTTAAATCAAAGTCAAATTTTTGAGGAAATTAACTCAAAATAGTTAATTTTGAGTTAATTAAAAATCAATTAAATAATAAATTCGATTTTTGCTCAAAAATTAAATAATTTCGATAGTGATGATTAAAAATTAGTTAAATCAAGCCAACTAGTCATTGGAGATTTTACCTATAAATTAGAGGTCAGTGTCAGTCTGTCTTTTCATCCGATCTTTGAATCATGTACTAAGCTCTCAAGCTATCTTGTATACTTTTTGAATTAATGCAAGTCTTTGGAGTTTCAATGTGTTGTGGTGTTCCTCTTCATGAACTTATGGTAACATTGTTTTAATTTATGTTTAATGTTATGTTAAAACTATCAATCAATAGCTCTTTTAGAATAATCTGAATACAAGTACCTTATTCAATTTGTTGGATCTAAGGTGACATTTTTAATTTTGATCGAAGTAGTAGGTATCTTTATTTCTTCAAAATTTCATTATTGTTCTATTTTCTACTTGGTTTGATGGTTGATCTAGTTTGCAGGAGATCTTTCGAGTTTTCGTTGAGCGTATGGGGTTAGTTCTCGGTTGGACCAGCCAACTTTCAGCGTATATTTTATGAAGAGCCTACTTCACATAAGCTCTGGGACTTATCTTAAGAATAAATTATTTTTTCTTGTAGGGTGTTTTTGGGCTAGTACCTCTCCAAAATTTCAAAATTTATTTTTAAAAATGTGGAAAATTGATAGATTTAGCTATTGAGAGCCTTAGATTATCAGATCTAGTAGCGGAGTTGGACTCATACTCCTCATATCTTATAGATATACTATCTTTGTGCATAAATCAGTAACTTTTTTAGTTTTGACTCGAGTTTCTGGGGTTTTCTTTATTTTCGTATATCTGGTTTCTGGGTTGTTTTCGTTTTTTGCAGATGCAGGTCTGAAAGAGAAAAAACAAATTTGAAGTCAGATCTAGGCCCTGGAGGGTAAATCTGGCCTCAATATCAGATCTAGTAGCGGAGTTGGACTCATACTCCTCAGATCTTATAGATATACTATCTTTGTGCATAGATCAGTAACTTTTTTAGTTTTGACTCGAGTTTCTGGGGTTTTATTTATTTTTGTATATCTAGTTTCTGGGTATTTTTGTTTTCGTTTTTTGCAGATGCAGGTCTGAAAGATATAAGAAAAAAAAATTGAAGTCAAATCTAGGCCCTGGAGGGTAAATCTAGGCTAAGTATCATTTTTCAGGGGCATTATTCCAATTTTTTTCCAATTTGAACATATCAAGATTTAGATCTAAGCATTTTCATTTCAATAAAATAAATTTTTAGGAAATTTTTTCAAGTTTTTGGGCTACATCCACTGCCCTGAATCTCTTCAAAAATCGCAATTCCTCTCTGCTGCATTTTTCCCATTTTCTGTTGTGTTTTTGTTTTCCTCTCTAGAAAATTTCAAAATTTTTGTTTCTTGTGTTTTTCTATTTTCCCTCTTTTCATCCTTGCTACCTGAATCCTCCTTCTCCATCTGTGTTAGCTGCTCCTCCCTCTCTCGTAGTCCTTTTCCTCCTCCCATCTCTCTTCTTCGACTACATTTTTCTATTTCCTGCTCTCCCTCTCCTTTGTGTCTCGTGGCCTCTAGCACCCATCTCCTCTTTGTGTCTCGTCCCTTTCTCCACGTGAGCTATCTCCTCAACAAACCTGCTAGCTATTTCGCACCCCCTTCTATGCGTTATTTTCCTTTCCCGTGGCCTACTCTCCGGCTCCCTATCCCGTTGCCTTTCCTAACCCGCGCTGCCAGTATCCTCCCTCGACCTGCAGCTCTTCCCTCTCGCAGTCCTGCATCCTTCGAAGTTCCTTGAGCTCCTTAGATCCATCCTTTTCCTCCTCCCATCTCTCTTCTTCGACTACATTTTTCTATTTCCTGCTCTCCCTCTCCTTTGTGTCCCGTGGCCTCTAGCACCCATCTCCTCTTTGTGTCTGTCCCTTTCTCCGCGTGAGCTATCTCCTCAACAAACCTACTAGCTATTTTCCCTCTTTTCATCCTTGCATCCTCATCCCCTTGCTGCCTGAATCCTCCTTCTCTATCTGCGCGAGCTACTCCTCCCTCTCTCGCAGTCCTTTTGCTCCTCCCATCTCTCTTCTTCGACTACATTTTTCTATTTCCTGCTCTCCCTCTCCTTTGTGTCCCATGGCCTCTAGCACCCATCTCCTCTGTGTCTCATCCCTTTCTCCGCGTGAGCTATCTCCTCAACAAACCTGCTAGCTATTTCACGCCCCCTTCTATGTGTTATTTTCCTTTCCCACGGCCTACTCTTCAGCTCCCTATCCCGATGCCTTTCCTAACACGCGCTACCAGTATCCTTCGTCGACCTGCATCTCTTCCCTCTCGCAGTCCTGCATCCATCAAAGTTCCTCGAGCTCCTTAGATCCATCCTTCCTTGCAGCCGCCAAACCTCCATCAAAAAGTTTCATTCAATTTCGTTTTCTTTTTTTTATTTACTTTGTTTGTTATTACTTTGTTTGAAATTCGTTAGGGTTAGCAAATTTTATAAAACATTTGATTTTTATGAGTTTACTTTTACAATCTTTTAAACTTTTGATTTTTGATTTTTAAATTTTTTTAGTGTGCGACTTTGATCGAATTTCATATTTTAATTTTTGCTCTTCCTTTTGGTTTTGATTTTTATGATGTTTTAATTTTGTTTGAGATAAAAAAAATAAAAATAAAAATTTAAAAAATTCTTCATTTCCAATTTTTATTTATGACCTTGATATTTCTAAAGAATTAAATCAAGAGAGAACTTTATGCTTTCACATTAAAATTTTAATGTGGCCTTTGGCCCATTAAAAATTTAATTCATTAAGACTTTATTTTTTTTACATTTGTCACATTTAAAACGTAATTAATCATTTGCCACCTTAAATTTTTTCATAAAACTTAGCACATTAAAATTTGCCTAAGGAATAATTAAATTTTTAATCTAAAGTTTCTTCTTGGGTTTTTATTTGTGTTAGGTGTTCTTGGACTTTCAAATTTAAAGGGAAAATGTTGTGGTGTTAAAAATTTTAATTTCTCTATAGTCAAACACTCTTAATATCGTTTAAATTGTCTCTAAAGATTGACTACAAACAATTTTTTTCTAGATTTGGGTCATTAAAGAAAAATCATTTTAATTCTAGGATTGTGAATTGCTTAGCATTTGAATTTCATCGTTCTTCATGGTATTTAGATTTTTCGAAATTTAAGTGCTAGATATTTTGCATGTTAAGGTTTTCAAAAAAATTTTACATCTATTGAAATTGATCGTCATATTAATTGCTTGTATTATTTTATGTTTATTCAATGTTAAATATTTCGAGTAATTATTAAAGTACTCTGTCATAGAATTGTGATAAATTGCATATCTTTTGTTTCCTAAGCTGAGTTTTTTTGTTGGCATTGATATTAAAATGTGAAGAAATTTTTGTTCTCTTTGAGATATAATTGTATCAAAAAAATTCGAAGTAAGCTTGTGGTTTAATTGTGATATTTTAAGGGGTCTATCTTTAAATCTATCTACTGAAGAGAAAATTTCATTTTGGTGATTAAAGGCTTTTGTGACATAAGCGTTTCTAATCCTCGAACCTAACTTCATCTCATTTTCTAATCATATCGTGCATTTTCATATTAAGTTAGTTCTGCGTAACTAAAATTTACTTCCAAGCATAAGCTTGGTCAATAGAAAGATAGTGACCCATCTATCTTTGCTTGAGAAGCCTGCTTTTAATAGTACTTAAAACGGTGACTTTGCAGTCGTCAGAGCCATAGCTCTCTGCAGTGCCAAAGGCACTGGGTATGTCAGATTTTCAGGAGAGGTATCGTTAATCACACCTTAGTGTGCTTCACCTTATCTTCTCTCTGCCAATTACTACGAAATCGGGCTCAATATAAAAAAGATCGAAGGGTTTAAACTTAGATACACATTTAACTAAAATTAACCAAGATTCTTGCATCTCACATTACTTTTAGGATTTGCATTTCATATAAGACAGTCACTCATCCAAGCAACAGTTGTAAATTTCCTGGCAAGATTGTTGACTCCATATGGCACTAGTATCAATCATTTAAATTTAATCAAATCTTATAAGTCTTGCTAAATCAAATCAAATACTTGGTCGCTTCACTGTGTCTCCCGAACTAGTTGCTTCCCAACTAGTTCTCCTTCATTCCATTTCCATAGGGTCTACCCCCCCTTAGCCTGTTGTAGGGAGACATCTTAACGGAGAGATTGGGGATCAGGGTAACTCACGATCTGAGTCGTGTCGCGGTGCTTAAATATTATGTGTGACAACATGCTGAAAATGAGCCTATGAACTTCCTTAGGTACTGTGCTACCCCAACAAAACTCCTGGCCTCAAAAACATTAGTAGGCATCGGCCATTTCATGATGGCCTCCATCTTGGAAGGATCTATCTTCAGTTCTCCTCCACTGACCACATACCCTAGATATACCAAAAATTGTTGCGCAAACTCGCACTTCTTGAGATTTGCTAGCAGTTGGTGCTTATTCAATGTTTCCAGCACTTGCGTCAAATGTGACATATGCTCCTCCCGGGTAGCACCATATATCAGTATATCATCCAAATAGATAATAACAAATGAATCTATAAAGGGTGCAGTACATCATTCATTAATCTCACAAATGTAGCTAGTGCATTACATAGGCCAAATGGCATGACTAACCACTCATATAAACCTTGTCTAGTTTTGAAGGCGGTCTTCCATGTATCTTATTCTTTGACTCGAACCTCATGATATCCAGACTTCAAGTCAAAGTTGGTGAAGTAATTTGCTTACTACAACTGCTCTAGCAAATCATCTATCCTGGGCATGGGGTATATGTTCTTGAGCGTGATTTTGTTCAATGCCATGTAATCTATACACATCCGCCAAATCCCATCCTTCTTCGGCACAATGATGATGGGTGACCCACATGGTGATGTACTCGGTCGAATGACACCCTTTTCCAGTTGCTGCTGCAATTGTTTCTTCACCTCGCTTCTATAACACACTGCCTGTACAAACCAATATTTGGCAATGGGGAGTCTGGCAGTCGCTAGATCTCATGCTCCAATTCTCTCTTAGGTGGTAACCCTTTAGGCACTCGGAACACATCCTTGTTATGCCTGTAACAACTCCTCCAATTCTTGTTTATGTTTCTTAATACACCCCTCCAAGGATGCCTTGCCCCTTATTGACTCCTCTTCAGACTGACTTTCTCTTAAAAACAATAAAAAATACTTATTGCTGGAACTGATCAATTTCTTGGCTTGGTTAGCACTTACCAGTGAGATTTTCGACTTGCCTTTATGCGCATTGATGATGAACGATTTTCCATCCTTGACGAGCCAATATTGGTTGGCTCTTGATACAAGAGCATTCAATCCAAGGAAAATCAATGTAAATTAATAGTCATATGGGGTCATGTATTTTAAGGAATTTGGATTCTTAAGTAATGAATTAATGTAATAATTAGACTTTTGAGTGCATAGAATAGGAATTAATTAGATAATGTGAGATATCTTGTAAATGCTCTCGAATAAAGGAGAACATGAGTGGTTAATAATGACAAAAGAGTTAGAAGTCAATTATAACTCTTAAAGCAGTTCATGATTCGAGGAACTAGAGAGAGTTAGTAGGAATTAAATGAAGTTAGAAGTGGACATAGAGGATAGAGGACATTTAGGAGTCAATTTAGTAGATCTAGGATTTAAACCAGAATTAGTTCAAAGAACCTTTCTAGTATAAATGTAAGCCAGCAGGCAGAGTGAAAGGGGGGAGGCCACTGATAGTTGAAGATCAGGCCTGTGAGAGACACAGAGTCTCGAATGTAATCATTTGTTTATACTTATGTATACAAAGGTTTATTCCTACCTGTGTAAATGTGTAAAATGAGTATATTATGAATGAATTACATATGAATTCGTAGGTTCTGTAACAGGGTTGCAGGCAAAATTCTGTAGAACACACAGAGGAGAGAATGATTCAGAGGAATCATCACGGGTCTTTGAATCCAATTGAGAAAACAGAGTGAAGCACTGGAGAGGTAGCGAAGTGAGAATTCGATGAGGAGTTAAGCTCAGAGAAGTTGAACCGCGAAAGCTGAAGAATGAAACCCTTTGAAGAAACCTAAACCACAGTGGAAACACTGAAGAAACAATGAAAACCATAAAGAAAAGGACTAAGGAAGAAGTGAGTTGTTGAAGCATAAGAACTGTTGGATCTCGAAGATCAATGGCGCAGGCAACAAGGAACGAAACCCATCGATCTCATAGATCGACAGTGTTCGAATGCTGAAGGGGCGCGAAGGATAATTGGCAAAGAGCAGTTCTCAAAGGCAAAGAAGTGGATTTCGGGAGGAAGGAAAGTTGTAAGCGGTTTTTACTGTTTGGCTCTGATTCCACTAATCGGAGGACACGTAGCAGTGGAGGAGTGACGGGAAACCGCTTTATTGGGCGGTCAACCCCCATGCTTGTTGTCTATCCGAATTCATGGTAGACCGTTGGATCTACTAAGTGTAGATCAACGACGGAGGACTATCGGGCGACTTTGCATCGGGAAAGGATATCGACCATTGGATCGAGAAACGATCAACAGTCGTGATCTAATCGCAATCGCATTAGACAGAGGTCAAAGGTTGGTGGACTATGAAATGTCGATGCGTCGATAGCGATAAAGCGTTGATCGGCGATCGGAGACGGTCGAAGATCGACGAAGTTATAGTGGCAGTGTTTAATAATTGAGATCCGGAATATGTTCGCATATCGGAGGTGGGAGGAGGTGTGTATTAATGTGACCCGCGGAGGAGCCGATACCTGATTGCGATAAAGGTGAAACCTTGAAAGACGTGTAGAGGCCATATCAGGAGAAAAGGTAAATTATTGCGTGTTTGTGGGTTATTTCCTTTGTAAAAGGTTTGTAAAGGAAAATAACGACAAAAGGTTTATGTATTAATTTATACGTAAATCCAACATTATCAAGGGAGATAAGGATTTCATGCGATAAATATATATAATCAATGTTGAAAGAGGGAAGGCTATATATATGTGGTTAAAGGGTTAACGAAGGTTGTATAAGGGTTAAGGAAGGTTATGAGGAGTTTTAAGGTCCTGATAGGAGGGATTTGATGAAGGCTTTAATAAAGTCATAATTGAAGGCTTGAGGGTTGATTAATAGGGCCTTAACCATTGATGGGTGAAGATTTGACTCCTTGGTGAGTTAAATTCCTGGGAAAAATGTATTTATGCATTTTACATGCATATTGTGGGTGTACGCAGGGTAACCTTGCATCATTTTGGTATCAGAGCCAGGTTTGTAATTGAAACAATTGGTGTTAAAACAAAACAAAGAAATTCTATGTGAAGGAATTGAGAACAAGTTATGTGTTAAGATGTTTATGCAGGCAAGGAAGGATCAAATTCTAATCTGACAAAAAGAAGGCACACAGAGGGGATGTGTAACAAAACTTGCAGATGCAAGAGACAGAGGACAATTGATTCAAGGTACAGGTGGAATGGTGAAACAAGATCATGCTGAGATCTTGAAGGTGAGGTGATATGTTCTGTTTTGATTTAAGAATGTGTGTTTATACATTAATGCACAGATAAAGGTGAGAAGGTTGCAGCAATCTAGAGCAAGGAATGCTCAATTGATTCCTAAGGAAAGAACCAAAGAGATGCTAAAAGACTGAGCTCAAAGGAGAGAAGCTTCGTGAGGCATATGTAGCAAAAACGAGACTTGTTACTGTAGAAGTATTGTTGCAGATCACAGGGGCAATTCCACAGAGGATGTGGGTAGAATTACGAAGGTAATGAAGGAAGTTGGTAAGACTTTCTAAGTGAAAGAAGAGGTGGTCAGGAAGTATTTCATTGTGGTTGAAATACAAGAGGAAAGTTGTGTTCTTGAGAAGCGCAGATGAGTTGAAGCCTAGAAGGAGCAGACAGAAGTCCTCAAAGGAGGTTCCAAAGACAGAGAACCAAGGGCTTGCCAAAAGACCAAGTACATAGGAAAGCATGGTGAGGTAAGTTGCAACAAGGAGAACTTCTTGTTGCAAATGCTTTAATGCAACTCATAGTGAGTGAGTGAGGAGCTCATGTAAGATAGAGAACAAGAAGATGGCTACTGATAGTCATAGCAGAGGTTCTGAAGAAGACCACAGCAGAAGAAAGATGAAGAAAGAGGATGCCAAGGCAAATGGCGAGAGGATGAGCCAAGAGGAAATTGACAAAGAGATTGCAGAGTTAAAAGAAAAACTCGATGCATTAAGGAGCATACTAGAGTAAAGCCAGAGACTAAGTTGGGTCTTGAGGAAAAAGACAGTGAAGTGGCATAAGTTGCAGAGAAGACTACAGCAGAGGCAAGTGAGGTGGCTGATGGAAAAACTCAAAGAAGCTGAGTTGGAAATGGAAATGGAAGAGTCCATTTGTGAACTAGAACAGGGAGTAATTCTGGGAGAGAGTGAAGATGAAGACTTGAAGACTGAAACTTCAAGTGAGGCCAAAGGGTCACATGGTTTTAAATCTGACAATTTGTGTATGTTTGCAGGTGAAACATGTAAAGAAGGACAATTTGTTGATATTGTCATAAAGGAGGAAGAAGACATGCGGAATCTAAATTATGTTTTGGAAGAAGATGAGATAGATAAGTCTCATATACAGTTGGGGGAAAATATCAAGCAACCAAGTGAATGGCTTAAGGAGATTGAAGAAGAGACCATCAAAGAATTTTTTAATCATATGAAGGATTTAGAACAACAAGGAGATATGATGGTTGAAACATCATGTGGGACCACAGGGTCTTATGTTTTTAAGACTGATAATTTGTCTGTGGATGCAGAACAAATGCAAGAGAATATTAATGCAGATGGTGAGACAAGGGTAGCTCTTGGAGAAGGTAAACAGCAAGAGATTAAAGGCAAACTTGAAGAAGAGACTATGTTAGCTGAAAACATAGTAAAGGATCATCAATTCACCATGATGATAGGCATAGTGGAAATAGCCATGAAAACCGTTGAGACAGTCAGTAAAAAGGAAGGACATCTACTAAAAGATGTTAAGAAGGAAGAAACCTATGCAAAGGATTTAACCTTGGGAGAAAGGACATCTGATGATTTATCAATAACAAAGGAAGGTATGGAAAATTGTGTGAAATTTCCAAATTCTACTCCAATTGAAATTATTGAGTTATATAGAAAATTAGACTTTCGAAAAAGGGAGTTAGAAAAACAGAGGATAGATGTTCAAGATAGATTGCTGAAAAAGGAAGACAAAAGAATTGTCATGAATGACAATCATAAGAAAAAGGAGATGATAATGAAAGTTCAGCAGATTGACACTACAAAAGGAGGAGTTCACTACGATGGACAAGAGCACGAAGACATCATTAGAGCAGATGATGTGGAACAGAGACTAGTTGTCAGTCTCATGAGTTCTTTTGAGAATTCAAAACAGTATATCAATGTGCCGACAGAGGAGAAAGAAATAGAGTAGCGAACTGAATTGTTGCCAAAGGAAGATAAGGCACAAAAGCCTTGTGTTTTTTATTTTAACAAGTGTCTTATGAATGCAAGTTTAGTTGCAGATCTGGAGGAAATTTGGCACAGATGAGTAGCCAAATAAAAATGGAGGAAGAAGATCCTGTGGAAGAATTTAATCCATGGAACAAAGATGCTCAATTGCTGGAGAGAATGCTGGAAAATCATGATTCAGTGCAAACATAAATAACCGTGAAAGAGGTCAAGGATGAAAGGGAGGCAGTAAGTAAAAGTAATCAACAGCATTTTGAAGAGTTGGTGGACAACGACAACAACCTGAAACAAAGAGAAAGAGTAAAAAGTAAGTGGCAAAGTATGGACCAGCCCAAAGATGTGGTGGAAAAAGAAATTGAAGATTTGTGGCAGCTGATGATGAAACAGGCCATAGGGAGAAAGTTGATGACAATAGGAAGTATGATCAATCAGAGTATGAACTTGATTGACAAGGAGAAGAAGATGGAGCAAAAGACAGCAAAAGCAGCAGCAGCAAAGGAACAAAACATTTGGGCAGTTATAAAACAAAGTATGGGATCCAGGAAGACAAAGATCAAAAGACACATGATCGGGAGATCATGAATATTTTCTACTTTGGGAGTTTGATGCAGGAGCATTCAACCCAAGGAAAATCATTGTAAATTAGTAGACATAGGGGGGTCGTGTATTTTAAGGAATTTGGATTCCTAAGCGATGAATTAATGTAATATTTAGGCTTTTGAGTGCATAGAATAGGAATTAATTAGATAATGTGAGATATCTTGTAAATGCTCTCGAACAAAAAAGGATATGAGTGGTTAGTAATGACAAAAAAGTTAGAAGTCAATTAAAACTCTTAAAGCAGTTCATGATTCAAGGAACTAGAGAGAGTTATTAGGAATTAAATGAAGTTAGAAGTGGACATAAAGGATAGAGGACATTTAGGAGTCAATTCAGTAGATCTAGGATTTAAACCAAAATTAGTTCAAAGAACCTTTCTAGTATAAATGTAAGCCTACAAGCAGAGTGAAAGGGGGGAGGCCACTGATAGTTGAAGATCAGGCCTATGAGTCTCGAATTTAATCATTTGTTTATACTTATGTATATAGAGGTTTATTCCTAGCTGTGTAAATGTGTAAAATGAGCATTTTATGAATGAATTGCATATGAATTCGTAGGTTCTGTAACTGGGTTGCAGGCAGAATTCTGTAGAACACACAGAGGAGAGAATGATTCATAAGAGTCATCACGGGTCTTTGAATCCAATTGAGAAAACAGAGTGAAGCGCTGGAGAGGTAGAGAAGTGAGAATTTGACGAGGAGGTAAGCTTAGAGAAGTTGAACCGCGGAAGCGGAAGAATGAAATCCTTTGAAGAAACATGAACCACAGAGGAAACACTGAAGAAACAGTGAAAACCATAAAGAAAAGGACTAAGGAAGAAGTGAGTCGTCGAAGCACAAGAACTGTTGGATCTCAAAGATCAACGGAGCAAGCGACAAGGAACGAAACCCATCGGTCTCATAGATTGACGGTCTTCGAATGCTGAAAGGGCGTGAAGGATAATCAGCGAAGAGCAGTTCTCAAAGGCAGAGAAGCGGATTTTGGGTGGAAGGAAAGCTGTATGCGGTTTTTACCGTTTGGCTCCGATTCCACTAATCAGAGGACACATAGCAACAGAGTGAGGGGAAACCGCTTTATCGAGCGGTTAACCCCCGTGCTTGTTGTCTATCTGAATTCATGGTAGACCATTGGATCTACTAAGTGTAGATCAATGTCAGAGAACTGTCGGGCGACTTTGCATCGAGAAAGGATATCGACCATTAGATCATGAATCGATCAACGTTCGCGATCTAACCGCAATCACATTAGACAGAGGTCAAAGGTTGGTGGACGGTGAAATGTCGATGCGCCAATAGCGATAAAGCGTTGATCGACGATCGGACGTGGTCAAAGATCGACGGAGTTATAGTGGCAGTGTTTAATAATTGAGATCCGGAATATATTCGCATATCGAAGGCGGGATGAGGTGTGTATTAATGTGACCAGTGGAGGAGCCGATACCTGATTGTGATAAAGGCGGAACCTTGAAAGATGTGCAGAGGTCGTATCAGGCGAAAAGGTAAAGTATTGTGTGTTTGTGGGTTATTTCCTTTGTAAAAGGTTTGTAAAGGAAAATAGCGCCGACGAAAGGTTTATGTATTAATTTATATGTAAATCCAACATTATCAAGGGAGATAAGAATTTCAGGCGATAAATATATATAATCAATGTTGAAAGAGGGAAGGCTACATACATATGTGGTTAAAGGGTTAACGAAGGTTGCATAAGGGTTAAGGAAAGTTATGAGGAGTTTTAAAGTCCTGATAGGAGGGATTTGATGAAGGCTTTAATAAAGTCATAATTGAAGTCTTGAGGGTTGATTAATAGGGCCTTAACCATTGATGGGTGAGTTAAATCCCTAGGACAAATGTATTTATGCATTTTACGTGCATACTATGGGTGTAAGCGGGGTAACCCTGCATCAGCTCTCTTCATGAATATTGCATCATGCATGTACATGTATGGACTCTCAAACACAACTCCACATACATCAAGGGGAACCACAACTATGTCTACTTCATCAATAAAATCAACATTGATAGCAAATCTAATTTTAAATTGTTTTGTTACCTTCAACTCTGCATCCTTATTTACCCATCCCAATGGATATGGGTTTGGATGATCACGAACTTCAACGCCAACTCCTTGACCATCTCTGCTACAATGAGATTCGCCTGCGATCTTGAGTCAAATAGAGCAATGAGCATCAATCTTTGCCTTTTTGACCTGTATCTTTATATGGAAGAGTTTGGTCATTTCTTTCTCTTCGTGTTGCTAAAGGCTACTCAAATTCATCTCCTTCTGTATTGGCATGCAGACGATCTTCTCATCCACATCTGAGCTGCTTTCAACTTGGTTGCTCAAATCAGTGGCCATGAGATTCATCTTCATGTTATCTTTCTTCTTGTTCTTCAGGTTTAGCTCTGGATGCATCTTCTAGCATCTTTCCTTTATATGGTCATCAATGTTGCAGTGGTTGCTAAGATCTTTGCACTAGTGTGTTGTGGTTGTCGTCCTTTTATCTTTCCCCCTTTTTATTTCTTCTTCCCCTCCTTAGAAGCTTCTTGTTGCTCCTTCTGCTTCGATCCACTTGATTGCGCTCTCTTCAAGCCTATGTTCTCCAGGTACTATGCCTATACACAAGCCTCGTCCACTGATTTGGGCTTGAACAGCATCACTTGCTCACACAGATGACGATGACGACCCTCCAAATACTTGAGTACATCTGGGTTCTTTAGAGAGATACCCAAATTTTGTGGTGTACTTCTGCATGCTTTGGTCCGGCTTTTGCCTAATGTAATGCCATTGGATCCATTGGTCCTCCATGTACCAGATGGGATAAAACTATGACTTAATGAGGGTTTTGAAATCCTCCCACTTAGTCACTGGAGGTTCTCCCTCCAACCTTAGGGTTTCTGTGTGTCTCTCCCACCAAGTCAGTGCATGACCATCTAATTTCAGCTGTGCGAATGAGATCTTTTTCCCTTCCTCGATCTTATGTACACTAAAATAAACTATCAGTTGCTGCAACCAGTGGTTCAACTTCAGAGTGTCAATCTCGTCGTGGTACGGCTGGATATCGATTTATGATTCCATTTTAAACAAGGATTGTGATTGGTTTATGACACTCGAACTGGGTTGATCTTTTTCGGGTCCTTTCCTCAACTAGTTCTTCGTTTCTCCCCGATCTTCTGATCCCCGTTTTGATTTGTCCTCTACATTCGAAACCCCATCTTCTCCAAACATCCCCAGCTTGCTATTCAAGGCCGCCATGAGGAGGCTTACATTGCAGTTGATATCTGCAACTTCTTGTTCCAACCGAAACCTCATCTCTGCAGGATCACGAGGTTCATTTACAGATTTGTTGGCCATGATTAGGGTTTTACAATTTTCGGCCCTACTGAACTAGATCCCTGCAATCTCCACAAGATACCCAAAGAAACATGCTCTGATACCAAATGATCCATAAACTGTCATGGATATTCCACTAGACAGTTCGTCACAACAAATCTGATAATATTTTATTTAAAATATAAGATTCTACACTATTACAGTTTTATTAAACTTTAAGATCTGTAGATTTCACTGTAATTAGTGCAAAAAAAGTAGAGAACTACAAAATAATCTCACACACACACACACATAAGACACAAGATATGCTCTCTGGGAAACCCTTTGGGAGAAAACCCAACTAGAAGGTGAGTTCGCTTCACTCTCTTTCTCTATCTACAAATATGGTTGCAAGTACAAAGAAGTAATGTTTGTGGCCCATGGGCTGCTATAGTGCACAGATCCTCTCTATGTACTTTAATTCGTATCTCTCCTGACTATCCTTGCTCAACTATGGAACAAAATGCTCTCGAAAGAATGGAATGCCTCTTCCTCCTAATGCCCCGGTTATAACACTGCCCAATAGCCCACTAGTGGTTAATTTTGACTACATAAACTCTTAACTAGAATTACAATATAGACTCTTCTAGAGTCTTTTACATCATAATCACGTGTCTAGCCCCTTTTCCATGAATAATGGGGGTTGACGTGGCATCCCCCTGAACTATAGGTGTGAGAACAGGAAGGTCAACTTCTAGTTGGCATAACTTTTGCATACGAACTCTGATTTACGCGCTTCTTGTGTCATTGGAAACATCTCCGTGTGTAGAATAGCATGAAATGGTGCAACACTAAAGCGGCAAAGTTTTACCCCCAAAAAACGTCGTTTGATGCTCCCGGAAGGTTTCAAACTTCGTTTTGTCAAACTTGGTCCCGTCGGTAAAAACGGTCATGTGAGTTGATTCTTCCACTTTTTCCACTACAAATGCATCGAGATGGATGACAAACAATATAATGATCCAATCTGAATTAAAATGCCTGATGACAAACCACAAATATCTGATAAGAAACAACAAACATAGAAACGTTTTCCACAATGACTGCATATGGTACAGATAATTCCTGCGAACAGTCGCAGAATTCCTACGGATATACACAGGGGAGCAAGGATGGATGGTAGATGGCAAATGGTGGTTGTGGGCTGGAAGAATAATGTGGACCATATGCGACTATTTGGTTGCAGTGGCAGCAGTAGGGTAGGCAATGATGGTCGTTGTGCAAGTGTTGCATGAGGTCTGCAGTTGTCGCATGCCAGTTTTTTTTGGGTTTAGACTTTGACTTATTCATCTTTTTTAATTTTATTTTATTTTTTATTTTTTTTTAAATTGTTTTTTTCTATTTTTTTATATATAATATCTCTTTCCTATAATATTTTTTTCCTTATATACATATATATAGATATATATGTAGAAAAATTTAATGATCAAAGCCTTAATAGAAAAATAGATAATCTTTGTTGGAAAAACTAAGAGTGGGGGTGAACTGGTATTTCTTTCAATTGCTATTTATACTAGTTAAGGTTTTTATCACAAAATAGACCAGAACACAAGATAGAACAAAAATAATTTTATTGACCAAAATAGTGAGGACTCCAATCCTCTTTTATACAACAAATCAAGCTCCAACAAAATCTTTGACTTTTTCGAGGCTCCAACCCTGAACAAATCCAAGCTCCTACTTGGTCAAAATGAGGACTCCAAAGCTCTCAACAACTTCAAAGCTCCATCTTTGTCAAAAATAAGGACTCCAATCCTTTCAACAACTCCAAGCTCCAACTTGGTCAAACTTTTAATAAAAACTTAAACAAAGATACTTATTTCAAAAATTCTCCAAAATTGTCTTCAATAATGCTTCAACTAGGCTACTACTCCAAAGAATATCTTCAACAAGCTTCAACAAGTGTCTAAAGTTTGTTCCAATGTTGCACAAAAGCTCTTCAATGGTTACTCCAATGATGGCTTCAAGGTGTTCGCAACATGTCCTCTACAAGCTTCTCCAACAAGACTTCAAAAAGTGTCTCCAACAATGCTTTAAAAATGCCTCAAAGATGCTCCAACTATAGTTTCCAAGATTGTCTTCAAATTCAACGCAAGGACTAACCTGAAACTTTGTTATAGCTTCAACAACATTCACAAAAATATGCTCCAACCAGGTTTCCAAACAACCGCAATGCCTGCCTTCGAAATCTACTTCAACGAGGTGTCAAGATCTGCTTTCAAAAACAGTCCCAAAGTGAGACCAAGGTCTGCTATCAAGGAAGCCCAAGGTTTGTTCCAGAAAAAGGTCTAAGTTCTACTCCCAACAAAGCTTAAGTTCTGTTGTTCCACAGAGTCTAAGTTTGTTCACAGGGTCGAGGCCTGCTACTCCCACAGCGTCGAGTTCTTCTGCTCCCACAGGGCTGAGACTCTTCTCTTTAAAGTTGAGTTAAAATGCTTCACAAGCCCAAAAAATATGTCACAGATCTAAGGTTTGTTTGGCCTCAGGCCCAAGCCACATGTCTGAGATAATAGGCCAAATATGTCTGCTCCAAGGACTGAAATGTATGCTCAAAGAAAGGTTTGTAGTGATCAAGAAGGAAAAATAAATAACTCCAAAAAGGGTGTTGAGATATGCTTCCAACGAGGGGCCGAATGTGATTCAAGAAGGCTAAAATTTGTTGCCAAGAGGAGTCGAAGTCTGTTCCCAGACCCAAACGAATCCAAAATCGAGAGAAAGATATCACCAGATACCCAAAAGAAAACTCATTGATCCCTCGTTTTGCCTTATTGAACTGCTCCTTAGTTCACGAGTTGTGAGCTTTTCATATCTCACCTCAAATCAAATGTCTTATCTTTATGCTTGACCAAGTGGGATGGATGAAATAGAGAGCCACAACTTGTATTTATATGAATTGAACCTTACATGAAGTGACATGCCTCCTGGCAATAAGGCCGACTTGAGGTCATGTAGACGCATGCAGGCCGACTTGAGGTCATGTAGGCTCATGTAGGCCGACTTGAAGAATATGGGTTCCCAATTTGAAAAATTCATCTCTCATCAATGATAAGGAGTTAGAAGCCAAGTAAGTGCTCATTGGACAGGGCTTGAAATCCTATACAAACTTATGCCGCGATCTTTTCAAGATGAATAACAAGAATTCTTCCAATAATCTCCAAACACTTTATGTGGCTAAAAGGCCTTATCAAATGACAAAGAACTTGACAAAGAATTGATACCCAAAAGTTGGATCAGACTGTCTCTGTGCAGCGGTTGAGCGGCCAGAGGGTCGAATAGCTCTAATACCACTATTACGAACAAAGTTTCTATACGCAGTGGAATATTCAGAATATTTGGAATATGTAGTTATCCATTAAAAGACCAGCAGGATATTTATATAAAGAATGTTAAATGTACAAGAGATATGAGATGTTGTGGTGACAAATTAGGGCCCTGCTTATATACTAGACAACATGCCCATTTACAATTTAGTCAAGTCCTTTGAGAAAAGTCTCTTTAATAATTAATTATTTAATTAATCATTTTTATGATTATTATTATTTATATTCTTTATATTATTTTTATTATTTTTATATATTATATTCATAACATATAAACAGATGAATATACATAATAATCAGTACTTGTGTTCTATAAATGCAATGTGCATCATCTTCCGGATTCTTTTAAGAAACCAAAAAATTTAAATTCCACTACACACAAACAATAAGAATTCTGATTTTGACTAACACGGTAAATGTAAATTCATTGACATGATCTTAACACCAGCTACATAACGAGAAACTCCATTCATACCTTTTCCCCGGCACTTATGTTTGCCCTCCCTTCTGCCTCTCTAGCAGAGAGAGCTCCAACGCCAATTGATGGTAGGACTGTGCATAAATTGTAAGACAGGTGAAGAGTTAGAAGACACAATTCCACTCCCAAAATATAAGATGTGATTGATAACAAGAAGACTAACCTAGCAGAGCTACCAGTTTATTCTAGATGAAAAGATCTGTATCCATGGTTAAATGAAATTTTGACATCTTAACGAGGGCTGGAGGGACAGAAATTATGTTGAAATTTACATCCTTGGAAAAGCCTAAAGGTTTCAAAATAGATCAGATTGAAGGGAATCCAGTTGTAAATCAAAGCAATTATTCTCCATTTAACAAGGAAGCAAGCAAATCAAAGAATGCAAACAATTTACCTAACAAAATAACAAACACAGATTCTTTTTCTTGTAGCCTTGTGACAGAATACTAACATCAAATACACAATGCATGATAGAAATAGTGTGTCCTCATCAAGCATCTTCATGTTCTCTTTGGAGCAAGGTATGTAGAGCCATGGCGTCTTTTAAGTTTTATACTGATTTTTAGACATCTACAAATCTGTCCACATGGTACCAAGGATATTTGAGCATTCCCGGGAGATTATCACTTTGGTGATCACCATCTATGAGAGGGTTGTTGACCAGGACCATACATCAATAAAACATACAGGTGGCATCCAAAGCACTTTCAAAGTAAATCGGAGGTGTTTTCTCTTACCCACGTCCATTCGATTACACATTGATAAGCTAGAGGTATAGACTCCACGGGCATTCATTGTGAATGTGTACCATTCAAAGTTGCTACTACCATTATTCTTTCTGCTGATCGCATTAAAATGATAGCAACAACATTAGCAGGTCTCCAGTGGTAGCTTAACACTCCAGTCCATTTCGGGATAACTTTGGTCACAAAACACAAATCATTACTTTCAAGTGTCAAAAAAGGAATCCAAGACAATGGCTTACACTTATCAAAGGGGTATTGTTTTCATAATAGCTTCCTATACTACCTATGTATTTTCTACACTAGGCCTTCCTTTTAAATGCACCCCACTTCAAAGACGAAATAAATTGAGGGCTCTGCTGCCTCTGACATACCAGAAAGGCAGTGCTGCCACTTCAAGATCCATGCATCGGGAAAACCTTTAAATCTTTGCATTGATGGTGTCATGTGTCCATGATGGTTTCCAGAACTAGATTGTGGTACTCCAACTAGTCATGTACTTATGGCAATACTCATGTTATGCAACAACATTCACCGCAAGAAAAGTGCTTCACAATTTGTGATCTTGGCTTAGTTTGGCCCAGCCTGTACTACATCCTTAATCAATTTAGTAGTCATGGTCCATGAACTCCATTCCAAGACGAACAGATAAGTGGGAAGAGGCATATCTTAGGTAGCCCTTCATTCCTCCATTACAAGACCCGGACAAGGAATAGGTACAAATGGCATACAGTGTACACAAGTGGCTAGATTTCCTTCAAATCATCCATTTGGAAAGTAGAAATACCCACCTACTACATTCAACAATGCTCAGAACCTGTCAAAGCGAGGCATAAATGGGCATATTCATGATGAAATCCGATAAGCCATCTTGAAAACCATTAAACTGGACCTCACTAACCCATGTCACTGAAACTCAACAATTTCTTTATCACTAATCTCCAACAGAGAAAAATGGGCCTGTCACACCACATAATATAAGAGCTTCCACATCATAATTTTCATCACATTGATGGAGATTTGACGCTGGTTCCTTGGAGCTTTTGCATCGACTTGGGGGGAATTCATCCTCATGGAGACTCCTCTTCATAGTATTATATCATTTGATGGAGATCTTTGGTTGGGGGAGTCTAGCTTCTCCTTGTTGGATGATGATATTCTCACGTGTGCTCACCTTGTTAATCATCGCTTGGTTGCACTTTTGATGTATGTGTAACATATTATCTATTATGGTAGTTTGGTATATCATCTTATCGTGGGCATGGATAACGGTTCTAGCCCCCCAATGGATTAGTTGATGATGGTTAGGAGATATATGTTTCAAAATGGTTGAAGCCTCCTAGTGACTTTTGCATGATGATGTGGTATCACTTAGTGAAACTAGGAGGGATGTTCTACATAGTCCTCATATGTTGCATGTGTGCTAAGAGTCACACTTGATGGTGTTGAAAAAATGTAACTAGGTTCGGCCTTCATAAATATGAAATGTATTCTTGATTCTTGTATGTTGTAAAAAGAAAGAACAAATTATTACTGTTATCTTTCGTAGCATGGGTTTCATGCTCAAGGTCATTTTATTTATAGGTCAAGCACTTATTGAGTGCTTGTAGGGTTTGTCATAGAGTCAAGAAATCTATAGAGTCATTGTCATATGAAGAAGACCCCATTGGGTATCTTGTAACATGTTAAAAGAACTACTTTTGTGTCTAAAGTGTAAGAATACCCCTCCAAGACCAAGTCGGCCTAGCAGCTAAGGAGTCAGCCTCATTAGGTCATGTGGTCCTCCATGGAAGCCTATATATAGGAGAGAATTCAACCTCCTATGGACATTCATTCACTTACTCATCATCCAAGCAAAGAGGAAGAAGAAAGGCTAGCGAAGGAGGAAAGAAGGAAGTAGGACAAAGTTTTTGGTTGGCTCTCTCTCTCTCTCTCTCTCTCTCTCTCTCTCTCGTGTGAAGATAAGGCTAGGGTTTTGCAGCTACAAGGTCAAAGTTTCCAAGTTGCAGAATAAGGTCGAAATTGGTTGAATTAGGTCACCTACTAGCCCTAGAAGAAGAAGCAGCCCAAACGAAGGAGCAAGGAAGCTTTGGAAGCCCTAATTTCCCTCACACGTGTGGACGCAGTAACTGTTGCAGGAGCCAAAAATTTCAGACCTGCAGTGGTGACCGAAATTCTGTAGCTGGGGGTCAAAATTGTGCAGCTGGAAGAGAATTGACTGGGTTTGACTTGGATAGAAGAAGTACATCATCAAGAAGGTCTAACTTGGTCTTGGAAGGGTCTTGGTCTTGGTCTAAAGGTCTTGGAATTCGTCATTTGAAGAATCTATAAGAAGAGAAGAGATTTGTGGGTTTTCCTCTCAAAGAGGAGAGGTTTTGCCCTGGCTTGCAGCCTACATCCTCTGTTCTTATGTACTATTGATATTCATGTTTTTGGTAGTTGTTTGATGATAAGAAGTTAGAACAACATAATAATAAAAGAAGAAGCTAATAATCAAGAAAAGTAAAAACACATCACAAGCAGTTATCAAGTCTAAGATAAATCGCCCTAATTGTAGCCCTATTGATTTCTCAACATCGTATCAAAGGTAAGGTGGACTAAGGGCATGATGAAGATCACTACATCCTTCAAGAAGTCATTAAAGTTCTCATTTAAGCAGTTCTTAGTAGGAATCAGATGCCCCGTGAAGATTATCTAAATAAAGGCATGCAACTATGTTCACGCAGAAATCAAATTAATTGCTATAATAGGTACTTTGCTTCTATGGATCACAGTTGAGTGATGTGCCTATTAACACCAGAAGTTTCGATACAGCAGGATCTATAATTGACTTAAAGTGGACTGCCTACAATATTATTCCATAAATAACAAATATCTAACTTTGTCTTAAGAGACTCTTTGTACAAAATGGAGAAATATATATTTGCTTTTGACATAATCAATGACATGCATGTTCGAATCTCAGTAATTATAATAAATATTAAAATACAAAATTGGGTGATAAAATCAAAAAGACTAATAATTTAATAAAGTAAACAATGAAAACCAACTACATTTTGGGTCCTCTGCTTGATTGCTCATATAGATCTCTAATCCTTCATATGAACTTTGAGGAATGTTTAACATGTCAACTAACCTGACTGGAAAACTAGTAGTTTCCCCCCCGTGGACTTCACCGCTAGGAAGGCTCCCTTAAAATAACAAACACACAAAAACTTAAAAATCATAAAAGAGCAGAAAGAGAAAGGTACAAAAAACTGACAAGGAACTGCACAAAATGAAAAGAACCCAACCTTGATAGCTGCTCCAAATGCCGATTCAGGAATTTTGTTGTTTTGAAACATAGTTGGAATACTTTCAAGAAGTTGTTCTAGATGTGGACGACACTGTATTCAAAGAATTATTTAAAATTGCTTCAAAAACAACAATTACGTAATAATAAGCCCATGGAAATTGAGGTTAACAAACGACATTCAAAATCCTTAACATTATAACACTTAATTCGAATGAAATCAAAATCATGGTGAGACTAACCTCATGGAGAGGCACAATGAGCTCTGTCTCAAGAGGGGTGTAAACATCTTGCACATCAGGAACAACAAGCATTGAAGGCTGCAAAGAATATAGGAAGAGTTAATGCAAAGGCTAGCAATCTGCAAAACCTGCATTTCAGCTTTCCTACAAAAGCACTGTTATATGATATGCATGAAATGGAATGCACCAATATATAATGAGAAGTGTATATTTGCAAATGTGTTGATGCTGTAGCATCCAATAGAAACTTATGTACAGGTCTAGTGTTGGACATGCCAAAGTCATCCAGAAAAGTCCTTTCGATTTTGTAATTCACTTTAATTCAAATTAATTATTAAAGTGAAGAGTCTTTCATTTTCATTAGTAACTTGATTAATGTCTAATAAAATGTAAAGTATTTACATTAATGATTTAGACATAATCTCCACAGCTGATTGGGATCTCAATCTCCATGAGACATTATGGTTATGGAGACATGGCCATCAACTCAATGTTTTAAAAGAAAGTCAAATTGAAAGAAAGAGACATTGAGAGTGTTAAAAAAACACGAGAAATAAAGAATTTTTACTCAATGTGCACCTCCAAAGGAAGAATAAAATAAAATAAAATAAAACTAAAAAAAAAAAAAGTTAACAGTGTGAGCAGGAAAAGGAGGTTAACCGAGAACTCAGAAATTGGAAAGGCCGTACAACCCAGGTGCATAGGCAACTTCCGGAGGCTAAACAACCCAGCAAAAGAGAAGGGTGGCCATACAAATTTCTGAACCAGATTTCAGAAGCAACGGAAGGGTTTTAACTTTTTACAGCCAGTTTTACCAGGGCTGGACTAACTGTATGGTGCACCAGAACAGACAGTTTTTATTGTTTTCTAATGCGTTATTTTTCCAATTTGTGAGCCCTCGTAAGCTTTGAGTAATTTTAATGAGAAGCTGATATATGAAGAGCAGCAATTTCTGTGTATATTTTGAGGATTCGTTTCATGTAGCTTCCACTGATTCAATAGGCTGAACAATTAGCTGAAAAATTCAATTTAAAGTAATTTTTCAGTAAGGAAATCACAAGGAATTAATTTACCTAGATTGTTGGAATAGAGACCTTAATAACATGCATATTAATAATAATTACCCATCATGAAATTTAGCAAGAACTACAAGTTGTATCACTACATGATGTAGCAATCATCAAAAGATATCAAAAGCAAGAAGCAAAGATACATATCATGCATGATGGAACCTTATCGAATGAGTAAAAGGAACTTCCCCATGGGTGTGTGGACTATCAGAAAGCAGTGATTGTATTAATTTTGAGACCCAGATTCAAACCTCCCCAAGTGGGTGAGTACTAGATAAAGTGCCATTACTCAGTGCTTTCTATGGCATAAAAATGCCCCTCATAGCATGTCAGCTGAGAGTCGAGACAAAGGACAAATGTAAGTTGATATAAGAAGCATTTCCAAAATACAAATTTAATTTGAACAATATAATAAAAAATATAAAATAGTCAAAAGAAAGGTGGAAGGAACTTCCCTACAAGCTGAATTTCAAACAGTGATACTATTAGAAGGAACTCATTGAAGAGTTTTAACTAGAAACTCTGAAAATCTCAATAAAATAGTGAGAGGAGAGGGACAAATACTGAAAAACCAAAACTAGCAGTGGCTGTATTAAAAAGCATGAGTGGATCTCATGGAACAGATCTGCTTTGGGTGAAGTTATAAAATCTTAATATTGAAGGACTGTCAATTGATTTGTGAATTCAATGATACATGGTCATCGCCAAAAACTCATGTATGGGCATTAAAAAAACTGGGGAGTCCAAATAAACAAGTATAAAATGATTTCCATATTATTTTCAAACAAAATAGCTTTGAAGGGACTCCATGGTTCTTGAGCAATAATGACGTCATTATGAAATATTGGCTTCTAGAATTTCAGCACAGAAAGGCAATACCATCTGTCATGCGTGTATTTGAAATATGCAAATACTCACAGTAAAGTTACTTTTAAAATGTGATAACTAGAAAATTTGGAAGGCATTGTAAATATTAGATACAAGCTCAAGAAAATAAGTAAGCTATGACATGAAGGAATATGACTACCATTGCAAAAATTTATGTACTGTTCATACAAATTGACCAAAACTCCAAGAGGCAGTTAATCTAAATCTAAGCATATTATATGGGAAAAACAGTTCAACCAATAGAACTTACACTTCATTTATTGAACATACAATGCAGACAGACATCTAGCAAGATACAGTTCCAAAAATAAAGAGGTGAAGAAGAAACCCAGGGGTCTTGGAAAGGAAACCAATCCAAAACAAAGAATACTCCTAATATTCCCAGCAAGGTGTTAAGGCAAACATCTTTGAGATCTTAACTTAGCAAGAGGAAAGAGTGGTTGCTGTAATATTGTGCCCTAGAAGGGCCCAACATTGCAATTATCTCTTAATGCAACATAGAGATGTTTTCCATGTTAAATTTCTAATACCAGCCAGTTATATTTTCTCATGGCAATTTAATTTATCCCCAGCAATTTATTTATTTACCCAAATAATTATTGAATCACTTAAAAATAAAATCACTAGTATTTTTTACTTTTAAAATAAAATATATGCAGTGGAGATAAACAAGAAAGATCAATCACATATTGAAAAATAAAATCAACCCACAACAATTCTCCATGATTTAATTATCTCGAAAATATAGGTTATTTGACCCACAGAGGTACAAAGAAAAATACAAAACCCTGAACCTATAGCACGACTCCCTAAGAATGAATTTGGCCAAAGGAACTCAGCCTCAAGGAAATTAGCCTATGGATGAAAACGGGCTGGAGAACTCAGCCTAAATATTCAGCCAGCAACCTGACCTGTGCCCTCCTTGTGTGCCACTAATGTGCGCTAGGGAAAACTCGGCCCTACAGTAACTCAGCCTCCTCCAGATAAAATCAATCTCCCTTCGGCAATTCGGCCCTCCTAGATACGCGCCAATCCACTCGCACTACTTCTATGCGCTCCTGGTCTACAGTGTCCCTCACACTTAGAAAAAATCACTTTATCTAAATGATGACTCGCTCACACTTGTGTCTTCACCTTCTCTCTAGGCTCTCTTTATAATCTTCATTGAGTCCAAATCCTAACCCCGATCTCCCTTCTAAAACCATCTTGGATATCAACGGTCGAAATTATTTCTAAGTCACTTAAATAATTAAATTATTTATCCTTAGAAAATGACTCAATAGTCCATAATAATTAATTGACTTTAATTATTGTACTTTTCTTAAGTTAGAATTAGGAAAGAAGACATAAATCACTTACTCCACCAAACAATGTTAGGTCCCTATAATACTAGTGTACCCCCTTTATTGTTATTGTTAGTGTAACCCCCTATTATTATCGTTGTGACCGTGTATCCCCCATATTGTTATTGTTGTGCCCCATAGAAGCCCACTATTGTTATTGTTGTGCCCTTACATTATTATTGATATGTAGGCTCTAATTACACTGTGACCCGTTAGACCCCTATATATACCAAGGAGGTCTTATCATTTGGATCATCCAAGAATTGTTCATTTATGTAATGTAAAGGAGGTTTCCCCCTTGTAGAGGATATTTTTTAAGTCGTTAATCTATCTTTTCTTCTGTTTTGAGAGTTGGTTGCACAATATTTGGTACTGGTACCAGAGCTTTGGATTATAGGATTTCGCTGCTTCAAACAAATCATCTTGGCAATTGTGCTGTAATTTTTTTTCTATGAGGCCTCGGAAGCTTAAATTTCAACCAAGTGGCGCTAAAATCTTGGTGAAGTTGGTGTAAAAGTTTCAGATCTTGGTTCACTATATTTTTTTTGATATGGTTTAAAGAAGTTGGGGTTTTTTGTAGGCTCAAAAATTCAATCTCAAACAGGTGACCGGGGGAAAATCATCATAACATTCTCTTCAAGCATCGGATTTAAATTTTGTAAAAAGTGATTGAAAGTGCACAGACTATAGTTCTTCGCGTATCATTTTCAGTGTCAAAGGTCGAAAAATTGAGACGTGGAATTTCGTACGAGTTCCTTCTCTACTAAACCAGTCTATAATCAAGTCATCGTGGGAGATTGGGCATAACTCTTTCTTAAACAATCCAATCTCGGTCTGACTTGTGGGTTTGGAAAGAAGACTCAGAGAGCTACCACGAGACGAAATTTCAGACCTTGGAGATCTAAAATTACAAAGATACAACAGTTTCAATATCAAGCTCCTAAAAAGCAAGAAAAAGGTGTGTATTTTTTTCAATTTTGCATAACTTTTGTTTGAAAAATCAGTTTGAAGTGATTCAAAGAGCATATTGAAGCATAGATATCAGTATTTGGTTCTAAAATGTCTCCTAAACTAAAGAATTCTACACCCATTAAGCCCTCAAAATGTTCTACTATGCCGCATGAAGAGAAAGGATTGCAACATGATATATCAAAATTATGGGACCAAGTGCAACAAATTTCGCTCTCACAAACAGCCAACAAAGATGAACTAAAAGGGGACATGGATGGTTTAAAAGATTTAAAGGATGGTTTAAAAGTAGACGTGGAACCAATGATGAATGTCAAGATGGAAGGGCTGACAAAGTTGTTACAAGAAAGGCTTCCCAGTAATGACAAGGTAATCCATGAAAATCATGATGAGGACAAAAGGAATATGAATTATGATTTAAGAGACACCAATGTTGGGTTTAAGTGTTAAAATTGGCAACTAAGGCCAAATTCCACCTTGGGACAACTCATTTGATGGAGATGATGATTGCATTAAATTCCTCTTTTTGAGAGGACCAAAATTGATATAAAAATCATCCAATTTGGACAAGTAGAAGTGCATTTTTTAATTTATGCCCACACATGTGCAAATTGTTCAAGTCAACCACATCATCATGTAGGCTCATGAAGCCCAATGGACATGACTCGTCACCCTCAACGACTTGTATAAATACCACTGCCCTCTCACCTCATTTGACATCATCATCACACACATTTGTTCTCTCTCCTTCTCTCATTGGTTTGTACAACTATTGGGCAGATCTTTTCTCTTTCACACGTGGCAGAAGGACGAATTTTCTAGCCAAATTGCAAGGTCGAATTTCAGGATTGTTGCAGGAGTTTGACCAACATTGACCAAGCACTTTGATTCATCCTTTGACTGTGATTTTTGTGGGAAAATTTTGTTTTTGGCAGGCCATACAGTTTGGCATAAAAACCAAGAATTTCTAGGCACTTTGACCGCAGGGCTGACTGGAGGGTTGATCGCAGACCTGACCAAGAGTTGACCAAGTTTGACCACAGCTTTCAGAACTGTTTTGGGCTAGCTTTGACCACCTTATCAGGCCGAGTTTGACTAGGTATGACCGAGCTCCAAAAAGGAAGATTTGTTGTTGTGTTGACCATCTTCAACATTTTGGTTAGGGTTGAATTTGACTACAATTGGCTACAGATTTGACAAGGTTATTTTCACTGTGGTTTGGCAAGTCAAATTTTCACTTTTGTACTCTCTCTCTGTTGAACATTTGATATAATAATAAGAAGAATTGATCAAAGGGTTTTCCCCACATTGGGGTTTTTCCCTAGCATCCACCAAATCTAGTGTCCTCTTGTCTTGGCTCGTCTTCTGCATTTTGTTTCATGTTCTATCTATTTTTACTGTCAATGTGATTAATGTGTTTGTTATTGAAAACTAAATTGGAAATTTTCATTGCGCTGCTAAAGTAACATTCAAGTAATTGTGCTAAGCATAGAACATGCCATTGTTAACTAAAATTAAAATGGTATCAAAGCTCAGGTGAAGACAAAGCCCAAGCAAGAGGGAGAAAAGCAATCACTAAGGGAGAGTTGTTAGACAAGATTATTGGACTTGCTTCAATGGCTACTACATCTTACTTCAAATCTGAGGATAAGTTCAAAGACAAATCTGACTATCATGCATGGATGATGACTTTGGATTTGACTTTAGAAAAACATGATGCCATGGACTATATGCAGGGAAGATTTGTAGAGCCTCCTTCAAATGCACCTATGGCTGCAAAGGTGAAGTACAAGAAAGGTGAGGTCAAAGTTAAAAAAAAAAAAAATATCATAGACTCCATTCAAAAGCATTTGGTTGCCTATATTTCTGATTTGGGAACATATAAGGAGATGTATGATAAGTTGATTGGGATATTCAAAGTAAACAATGCAAATCAACTCCTCTTTCTCAAGAACAAGTTGAAGGACATCAAGATGGATAAAGGGGAGTCTATCCAATCCTACTTCAATCAAGAATGACCTTCTATCAATTGGCGAAGATATTGCTGACAGGGAGCTAGATCTCATTACACTTGGAGGTCTTTCAAGAGCATGGGATGTGTTTAACACAACCATTCTCAACAATGACAAGATTCCTAGTTTCAATGAATTATTGGCTAGTTGCACTCAAGAAGAGACGAGGATGATGGAGAGAGACAAGCCCTCAAATGGAAATGAACCTATTGCCTTCTCCGCTCATGCCAATAGGAAGAATAATGTTGGTCCAAGGAGACAGGGTCAAGGGTTCAAGTACGGATTCAAAGAAGGAAGAAAAGGAAGGTGCTACAATTGTAACAGGTTTGGCCACTATGCTAGAGAATGCCCTCACAATAAGAATTCTCCAAGGGATGATGACAACAACAACCACAACAATTTCAAAGGCAATCGCAATCAAAGGAACAACATGCTCAACAATAAAGAAAAGAGGAATGCTCTCACTGCTTGATATGGAAATGGTCGACCTCACAAAAGGACAAGAAATTCCAGGTATGAGGAAAGTAATGTTGTAGAAAAACAAAAGGAATTTTATCGTATTTCCGCTTTATCTATTGTTGAAATTTGGTACCAGAGGACATGTGGTTCCCTAAGGCTTTGATCTTTGGCCTAGGGAAAAGTGTCCAAAAGAATTTAATTTTTCTCCTAAAGTGAATTTATAATTTTTATAAAGTCAAATCTAATTTAAAAGTGACTTTAAGTGATAAAGTTACTAAAGTCTAATTTTAAAGTGACTTTAATAAAGTCAATGTAAAATTAGAAAGGAAAAGTGACTTTGGACATAAATGACTAAGTGGGTCTTTATTAAAGTGGGGTGAATTAAAAAATAGAAAATGAGCATTTAATCTCAGCCCTAGATCTTAATCTATTTCAGCCATTGGATTTAGGGATTCCCCAAAAGTCACTAAGAGTTAGACTAAAGGAGGGAAAGGAGGAAAAGGTCAATTCATTCTTTAATGAGCAGATTGAGAGAAGGAGAGCAAGAGAGCAAGGGAGATTTCTGGACAGTGAGGAGAAGGAGGCAGCAACTTAGCACACATTCCAAGGCAGTGTTTCAGCAAGTCCGTACAGCTGAGTTAGCACACAATGAAAGGCAGATTTTGGGCACGATTTTCTAGAAAGGCCGTACAGCAGTTTTAGTTCAAATTCCAAGGAGGTCGTACAACAAGTTAGCACAGAGATCGAGGAGAAAAAAATTTGAAGTTTGCTGGCACGTTTTTGCAAGGGAGGCCGTATAGCAAGTGGTTGTACCTTGGCACGCTTTTCTAGGCAGAAATCCGTACAATTTTACTGTTGTTTTTTTGCACAGAAATTGAGGAAAACCGTACAGCAGCATTTATGTCAGCTTGCACGCTTTTCTAGGCAATCCGTACAGCAACATTTAAGGTTGAAATTTGGGCACAAAAAATGAGGAGGCCGTACAACATTTACTGTTGTTCTGTTTTGCTATTTGCAAGTTTATCCAGTTGGCTGTGAGGCACGGAAAACAAGATAAGTTGTAAAAGTTTGCTTGCTGATTTTTTTGTTGAATATTTCTCTCACTGTAAAAAGCATTTTCCAGAAATAAGGAGCTTTCGAACTAGTTTTCCCCAAGAGTTGTAGGGGGTTTTTCCAAGGTCACTTTGACCAAAAATCATTGTGTTTAAATGTGTTGAATGGCTGTTTGTATGTGTTGATATTTATTTCTGCATTTTCCAGCATTCTGTAATATTTCCAGAATTTGTGTTTTCAGCAAAATTTATTTTCAGTTGTTTGAATGTATGGATATGGGAAAGGGCATTTAACTATTTTGGAGAAATAAGGTGAAACTGAAAACCGGGGTGGGAAATGAGAAATTTCTACATCTACGGCCTCTCCTCTGGATACTTTGGATCATTGGTTGATTGATAGTGGAGCCTCAAGGCACTTCACTGGGTACAAGGAGGCCCTCTCAAATTTGGTTGAAAAGAAGACTAATTTGGAGATCATACTTGAAGATAATGCCACCTATCTCGTGAAAGGAATAGGTACTATCACTCTTCACTTGAATCAAGGTCAAACCATTCATCTACAAGAAGTATTGTATGTACCTAATTTGAAGAAGAACCTCATGTCTATTTCTGCGATGGAAGATAAAGGCTCCAAGGTAGCATTCATTGATGCAAAGGTATATATTTGGCAAATAAACCCTAAAGATGCATTTACACTTGGATTAAGGGTTGAAGGCCTCTATCAAGTTGGAGGAAGTCCTTTGGGAGCCTTGACTTGCGATACTTCTCTTTAATCTGAATTATGGCACCCTAGATTTGCTCACCTTCATTACAAAGCCTTACCTGGGGTAAGGCAAATGGTCATAAGTATGCCCAAGTTCAACATGAATCATGAAGGAGTTTGTCAGGGTTGTGCAGCTCAGAAACTTACAAGGGGACCATTCCCTTCAAGTGAGATCCAAACTACTGATATTCTTCAATTGGTCCATTTTGACCTATCTGGAATGTTGCCTATAACATCATTGCAAGGATACTTATACTATGCAATTTTTGTGGATGACTTCTCTCGCAAAACAAGGATCTATTTCTTAAAGAAGAAGGATGAAGTGTTCAAATGGTTTCGTTCTTTCAAAGCCTTGGTGGAAAATAAAACAAATAAGAAGATCAAAATATTGAGGACCGACAATGAAACCGAATATGAATCAAATGAATTCAATGACTTTTGTAGAGACTGGCATTAAGAAGAAGACAATTGTTCCATACACTCCTGAGCAAAATGGAGTTGCTGAAAGAAAGAATCGAACAATCATGGAAGCCACCCGTGCCATGCTCCATGATCAAGGTTCACCAAAGTTCTTATGGGGAGAAGTTGCAAACATTGTTGTATATGTTCAACATAGGAGCCCTCATCAAGCACTTGATTTCAAGACACCCGAAGAAGTTTTCACTTGTATGAAACCCGATGTTTCTCATTTTAGAATATTTGGTTGTCCCGTGTATTTTCATGTGCCTAAAGGGAAAAGAAATAAGCTAGAAGCATCTAGGAAGAAAGGTATATTTGTGGGCTACAATGAAAATTCAAAGGCATATAGAATCTATGTGTCCGGACAAATAGATGTGGAGGTTAGCCATGATGTCACCTTCGATGAAGACACTACACTTGGGAAGGCCAAAGGTCTCCCCATTCCAAGGAAGGATAATGATGATGATGCAGAAAAGCAAGATGAACCTCCGACAAATGAGCTAATGCCCGATGTTGAAGGCCTGATGGATCCCATTGATCCACCTCCTAGTGATCCCTCTACCTCAAGAAAAAGACCTTTGGGGCTCAAAGATACTCTCGAAGATGCTGAAAGACATTGCTCCAAGAGGGACATTCCGTGAAATCAAGAAGTCGAACAAGTATCAAGGGTACTTAGTTTCTATGAGTACTATTGTTCAATCTGAGCCATGTACGTTCGAAGAAGCCGTAAAGCACCAAGTCCGGAAGGATGCAATGAATGAGGAATATTAATTTATCATGAAAAAATATGTCTAGGATGTGGTGCCTAGACCGAAGGACAAGTCCGTAGTCACCTCAAAATGGCTATACAAAATTAAACATGGAGTTGATGGGAGTGTTGAAAAATATCATGCCAAGTTCGTTGCTCGAGGCTTCTCTCAAAAGGAAGGAGTGGACTATGACGAGATATTTGGACCGATTGCCCGATATACCACTATCCGATCGATTATTGCTCTCGCTGCCTCTCAAGGATGGAGCCTACATCAAATGGACGTTTAAACCGTTTTATTACATGGCTTTCTTAATGAAGAAGTCTACTTGGAACAAACTCAGGGGTTTGAAGTACGAGATCAAACGACACACATATGCAAGTTGAAGAAAGCCCTATATGGGTTGAGGCAAGCCACTAGCGCTTGGTATGAGAGGATTGATAGCTATCTTATGAAGTTGGGATTTACAACGAGCGATGTTGATCCTAACCTATATTTCAAGGTTGAAAAGGACATGCCTCTCATTTTGGTCTTTTATGTAGATGATCTCTTTCTAACAAGCGCAAACACTCTCATTTATCAATGCAAGAGGACGTTGGCTTCCAAATTCGAAATGAAGGACCTAGGTTTGATGCATTACTTCCGAGGCCTGGTGGTCTAGCAAAATCCAAGTGAGATTTTTCTTTCTCAGAGAAAATACATTGTGAAGCTACTCGAGAGATGTGGGATGGTGGATTGCAAGTCTATATCTACTCCAATGGAACTCAACTTCAAGAAACTGTGTCCTCTTGTCTTGGCTTGTCTTCTGCATTTTGTTTCATGTTCTATCTACTTTTACTGTCCATGTGATTAATGTGTTTGCTATTGAAAACTAAATTGGGAATTGACATTGGGGTGCTAAATGAACATTGAAGTAATTGTGCTAAGCATAGAGCATACCATTGTTAACTAAAATTAACAACCCACCAGATTCCAAAGATCGATATGAGGAAGTTTGGTGGCAAGGATCTGGTAACATAAATACTACAGATGGAGCAATATTTTGATCTCCATGATGTGCAACACACACAAAAGGTACGCATTGCATATTTATATTTAGAACCCAATCAATTTGTATGGTATTGATGGCTTTGTTCTCGTCTTGGTCAATTTTTACGAAGGAAATGATAGCACATTATGAGGATACAAAGAGCAACACCTTCTTTAGCCAATTGATGAATCTCGAACAAAAGGGTTCAATGGCGAAGCACGTTAAGGAATTTCAAAATCTAAATATCAGGGTAATTGATATTCAAGAGGAGCATAGGATTGATGTCCTCATAGGGACTTTAAAGGATAACATCCAACATGAGGTTCGCCTTTGGGAACCTGATTCATTAGAGAAGGCATTCAGGGTGGCAAGAAAAGTTAAAAGAAAAATTTTGGCAACAAGGAAGTCTACCACTCGCAACTATAAAGATGGAAGTGTTGTTGCTTCTAGCCTTCCACAACCTACAATTTTGGAAGAGCTTCCAATTTCAAGGAAGCAAATAGTCAATCAGAATGGAAAGAGCAATCTTCCAAGAGGATGTCATGAGTTGAGATTGTCATATGCTTAGGCACGAGGAGGTCTCTAGGAGCAGTATGCCTTTCCATGAAGGGGGCGTGCCAGACAGCAGGATACACTTCAGAGACAGAGGGAGTAGCAATGGCAGAGGGGTCAACCATGATTGCCACTATAGGATTTGCTTCAGTGTCAAACAGAACACATAGACAGGGTGACTAAAAAGCAGTTGTGGTGATGGATCTAGTGAAGGAAGCTAGCCAATTTATGGTTAAGTGAAGGCATGCAGTGAAGCATGTGTTGAGGTACCTGTATGGTACAGTTGGACATGGTTTGAGATATGTCTCAGGTGGTGAATTGAAGCTGCAGGGATATACAAATTCAGATTGGGTCGGGAATGCAGAGGATAGAAAGAGCACCCCGAGGTGTTGCTTTAACTTGGGATAAATGTTCTTGGTGTTTCTGCTAGCAGTGTAGTATTTCTTTCAAGTCATGACTCCTCCATACGTGCAATTTCCAAAAACATTGTAGATCTCCTATTGAAAAAAATCAAAGATGTTGGTCCTAATAATGTGGTTCAAGTGATCACTAATAATGAAACAAATTGTAAGGCGGCAGGAAAAAGTATCAAGCGTACTCATCCACACATCCTTTGGTTTGAGTGCTTGGTGCACACATTGAACCTTTTGATGCATGATATTGTAAAGCATAAATAATGCGGATGGATTAATGAGCTTTACAAGAAAGGGAAGCAACTCATTAAATTGGTCATAAGGCATACAAGGGTAAACTACTTTTATGGCACTTACTCCAAGTTGCAATTGCTTAAACTTTCAAAAACAAGATTTGCAAGTTATTACCTCACCTTTAGGCGGATAGTGGAGGTGAGACAAGCTTTAACTAATATGGCAACATGTGAATCATGGGATGACATTAACATTGATAGAGATGGTGCTAATGTAGTCAAGGCTACTACTCTTGATAGTTACTTTTGGTCACAGATTAAATATGTTTTGCATTTCACCAAACCAATTTATTACATAATCAATTCTGCAGATTCAAATCGACCAATAATTGGAGATGTGTATGAGGAGATGGATAACATGTTGGGGCAAATTAAGCCTAGAGATATCACCTTGTACAATTATATTCGTGCAAAGGTGGAAAAACATGCCTTAGCATATGTTCTAACACCTAAATACTATCATCCATCATGGCTTTCAACACCAGCACCTGGGGGGGAGCAAGAGAAAACCACACCTAGATCCACAGGTTTTATCTAGTTATATGAAAGCATTAGATAAATTAGTCCCTAATGAGGAGGAGTTTGCCATGTTATAGAAACAATTGAGCAACTATACGCTTGGCACTGGTCCATTTGGGAGCAATCATGCAATTAAAGATCAAGAGAATTTCTCCTCTTGAGTGGTAGAACATGTATGGAGGTGCTACTCCACTTCTACAAACTTTGGCATTATGAGTGTTATCATAGGTGGTAAACACTTCTTCTACGGAGAGGTATTGGAGCTCGTATTCTTTCCTCCACAATGTTAAAAGGAACAGGTTAATTTTAAATCGAACAGAAAGTTTTGCTTATGTTCATTACAACTTGCGATTGTTGTACCACTACTGCGAGAATGCAAAGAATAATAAAGACCTTCAACTTTGGGACAAAAATACAGAGGATGCCAATTTGGAGGATGGAGTGTTGCAATTATAACAATTGGAGGATGCCCTTATCCAGGAAGATGATGATCAAGTTGAGTTGCCACCCCCATCCAATCCCATGGTTCTCATGTTCCATTCTTCAACACCAACAGCAGGGGCTTCATCTTCATCAATTCCACAACATCCATAGCCACCATCTTCTTCACTGCTGCCATCTTCTTCACAGCCACCACATGGAGGCTCCTGTAGTGGTCGTGGTGGAAGGAAGAGAGATTAGTAGATATATTCACAGTTTACTACTTTTGTCATAGATTAGACCTCTTGTGAATTTGAACATTTTTGTCTTACTCTTCCTAGTTCAGTGTGTACTTGGTGGTGGCCAAGTGGCCTACTTTGTAAACATTATTTTTTTAATTTTGGACATAACTCATGTTGATAGCTGTTCACTTGCTAGATAATTATTTGAATGTTTTATGATTTTATCTTCTCAATGTTTTATGTTTTATATTTACAATATGCTTAAAAATTTGATGTATGTTTGTAACTGCTAGAATCTAGATGGTTGATGCTCCAATAATTAATCATTGATGTACAATGGATGTCATATCTATCTTGATTTATGTATAAATATGCATGTTTTCATATCTTCTACAACTAATTTGGCATTTTGGATTTTTTTAATATAAATACAAAAAATATAAAATATATATACATCATATATAGTAGACGCTTCGCTTCCTAGATTTTTGGAAAATGGTGCTTTTGATGCTTCACTTCCAAAAAATCCCCACTTCGTCCCCACTTCATGCACCATTGTGCAGGAGCCGCAAGGCACAGCACGCTGAGTCGCTGACTATTTGACCAGCATTGACTTATGAGCATTTCGGCTGGTTTGACCAGTATTGACTTGCTGCTACTTTTACCAGGTTTTGACCAGTATTTGGATATGTACTTGGCACAGATTTCTAGACAAATTGGATTGGTAAACCTTGCTAATGAATAATTTTTCCTAAAGAAACATTGCTGGATTTTCTCCCACGGTTGGGTTTCCAAGGGTAGAAATATTGTCTCTATTGTGCATGGCTGCCTTTCTATAATCTTTATTGTTTCTGTTGCAATTACTGTTGATATTTTCTTTGTATAATTGCTCAATGATATCAGTGGCATGAGATAAATTGATTGAAGATCATTAGGTAGTAATTATCAGATCAGAAAACGGTGTTCTACTGTGCTCTTGTATAAGAATCAACATGTTGTTGTTAGGACAGGAATGACTGTGATGTAGAGAGACACTCCTAGGAATAATGGCTGACAAAAAATAAACTTGTGCTAGTCTTAGACTATAAATGAGCCAAGCATTGCCAGAATTTGGCAATGGTTGTTATGGCTATGGAATTATGAAAGCTACTCTACGACGCCAGATCTCCTAAAGTATATGAGCAACCCGGGATCCTCTGCAAGAAAATTACCCTGGTAAAAGAAATATGCCCAGGGGATGATGATGCAGTGTTACTTGAAAAATCTGAGGAGAAGATGTTTGATTGACAGGAGATCTACAGCAATATAGACAGGTTGGTTCTGATATAGACTCTCTGTAGGCAGATTTTGCCTTTGTTTCATAGTGTGGCCCATGGTGGTGTCCATAGATAACGCCTCAAGTTTGGAGGAAAATTGCGCATATGAAATTGGCTTCCATGTGAACAGTTTGATCTTTCTGCTATATGTCTTTGAAATTTCATCTTTATTCCATTCATTATGAATGTGTATGTGAAATCTGTATAAACACTGTGAATGGCTACCACTACTGTGTTTAAATTATGGCAATCCATATATAGCCACTGTAGAATGATACATTTTACACATGACTACAGAACATATGAGTGAATTGGGTGAATTTGACATGTAAATTTAGATTTCTATTTATGATCAGATAAGATAACATAATTTTTTTGACACTTGAAAGTAACTCATCCATCAATACCAGCAGCAAGAAAATATAAATAGGAAACAATAAAGAACTGAATGTCTAGCTAAGAGCATTCGGTCTTGCATTTAGAAGTCTAGTCAATGGTGTGAGCAGTTACAGACTCCAATGTGAATCACATTGGAGCAGTTCAGCCTGATAATAGAGAAAAAAATTGGAATTCAATAAGTGAGTACCCGGCTGCCAGCATGGAGAACAGTGGCAGGTACCCACATAGAATCTGCAGCATCTCAACTGGAGCAACACTTGTTATACTTCTCTTTATGCCATTGGATTTAAATTGTCTTCTAAGACACCAATATCTATTATAATTATTGTCAACCAAGAGATGAAGGTGTAGTCCATGGGGATATAGCATTTCCCTGAAACCTGCCTAAATGTCACTTTTTCAAGTTTTACAATATTGGAATTTCTAAAGCTGCTGAGGACAATTAGTACTATTTTGTATAATAATTAAATGCACTATTCTTTCTTTAAAAAATATAAAATATAAATGTTTAATTTAAAATTAGGTTATCTAACTTCAAAATAAACCGGCAAGTTGTCGTATAGCCCAAATACTACAAAATCCATAAGAAGGGCAAGACAAATTATAAATAATATCATTTATAGAAAATATAATAACTGATGATTAAAGTCACAACATTTTCAATTGGGATTCACATATAATGCATAAAAAACCCGGAATAAACTCCGAAAGGTGATTCTAAACATCTGTTGTGCTTGATGCAGTATTAACTCCATGAGTTAATCAGAGAAAAGGAGCTGTTAAATGCAAATAAATATTTTGATATGTTTGGGGAAAATAGAATTTAACACAACCAGAATTACCAAAGGGATTTACCTGCTGCAAAGCACGGTTCAAATTGTAGAAATGAATAGTCGAGTCAAATGTCGCTAACCCCACCCTAGTTTGGGGACTTTCCTGTGAAAAACAAAAGCATGAAGCCAATTTGTTAAATTCTTCTCAAAACCAATGGTACATCTCAAACAATGATTTTTTAGCAATTTATTTTTAATATTGAAAGTTGGAAACCCAACTTTTTTAAGTCTATGAGTGTGTGTGGATGTATGCTGTTGCATGCATGCACACGAGCTTATAAATTTAATTGCCTATATATCCATCAAATACACTCGTCGTGCACATCAGTTCAATTTCGTTCCAAGGCAAATTTTATTTCTGAGAGCTCAAATTCTATACTATCGAAGTTAAGGCACACTATTATGGTTCAATAATGAACTAATAAATAAGATAACAAAGTAAAATGTCATCTCTTTGAAGACATAAGGAAGAACATAAGTTGCACGAAACGTCACAATGTTTCGGAGTTTCCGAAACGGTACGTTTAGAAACGTCACCTCCCAAAAATGGAAATGTCAGCCGAAACATCAGCCAAAACATCTTATATGCAGTGTTTTAAGAAACGGCCGAGTTGGTCCGAGTCGATGGGCTGCCAATTGAAACGGTGAATAACCCGGTTCGGAAGGCCGAGTCAGCAATGACTCAGCCGTGTCATTGCTGACTCGGCCGAAATGGACCGAGTCCACTATGAAACGGCCGAGTTGATTAGGCACGGAACCCGGACACTAACGCAAGCATTTTAACTGATTTTTTTGGGATTTTAAATTCGTTTGATGGTTATTTTGGAGTTCAAACTTCAAACAGTTATCAGGGATGCATTGATTTTTTATGAAGACTCCTTTATTAAATATTTGCAATGTTTTTCATTAACAAACTTGCTTTTTTCAATAAGTTTTCTTGATTGCTCCTGGAGAACTTAATAGGATTTGTTTTCTGTTAATAGTTAAAGATCCAGTCTAGTGTCAAAGTAAATGATTAACATTTTGTTGCAATTTATTTCTTTTTAATCTTTGTCTTTATTCACCTAGGAGATGCCCTAGCCACTCCCTTGAGATACTGTACAAGTTACCTTTTGTAAATTTGTCGGCATGGATTTAATGGCTATGACAAAGTTTCATGTCAGTGTTCAAGTCATTGAAAAGCTCTTGTGGAATAAATACTCAGTTCAATGGGTTTAAGTTTTTGTTCATCTATATGGAGTATCTAGATTCTACTATCAATACTTCCCTGATGGGAATTCTCTTCCTTTATTGGATTTGAGAATGCTTCCAGAGGAATCATCTAAGCATAGTCACTTGGTTAGAGTTTGTATTCAAATTTGGCTATCATGAAATTCAGAAAAAAAAAGTTGCCATACAAAAGGCAGTTGATAACATTTGCCATTATATATAATATTTTTTACATAATTTCTTTATATATATATATATATATATATAAACATAATATAGTTGATCGATGTTGTTAATATAGCTGACAATTTAGTTAAGGTAGTGATTTCATTAGTAGTGGTCTTAATGTATTTGCATTTGACATTTTAGGAAATTTATTGTCTATGTGATCTATGCAGATGGTAAAGGTATATAAAAGAATTTGTAAATGTTTAAAATCTTCAAAATTGTGTTTTTTTTATATAAAATTATGTTTAAAATCTTCAAAATTATGGTTTTTTATAAAAAACTAAATATTTAATGTATTTTTTACAACGACCGAGTCATTGAAAACGAGCCGGCCGAGTCATTACCGTTTCGGAGTCAGAGTCGGAGTCATTGCTCGGCCGAGTCGGAGTCGGAGTTTTAAAACTATGCTTATATGTATATATAAATAAATAAGTGAATAACACATTATCTAGCAAGAAAAAAGGGAATAAGACCCATAGATGACAATTTAAAAGGAAAAACAAGTCTATATTAACTCTAATAGATGATTACATGATGGTCGAGTTTCAGCCAAGTTTCAGAGTTTCGGGTATGGGCACAGCCTAAAACGTCGGGTTCTTTGAAGTTTCATGCAACATAGCTTACAAGTATAGGTCAACAAAGTAATAATGCTACCAACTAGGCATGCAAGGTTTAGTATATGCAATTGAGTTTCTATGGCTGAAACATGCATAAAACAGCAATAACAAAAACGACATCAGCCCTATTATTGGGGTTTTATTATGCAATTGATGCTAGATTTTTCTTTTTCTCCAATTATTAAATGCAATCATTGTTATTGTGTGAACTGATTTTCATCAAGTATATCATTACCTTCACACGCAGATGTTGCATGGTAGATCGCAGAATATTCACTTGGCATTTATGTCATTTGTACTGCAGCATCCCAATATGTGTTCATTTTTATTGGATGGAAATGCTTCTGAATCATTATATTATCTGGATTAGTATTTGTTCCCTTTTTTTCATCTTGAACTTTTTTACATGAAACTTCTGTCTAGATAAGTTTTCCTATTCCAGTGATTGCTTGTCAATCTTAAGCTTCTGAACTCGAGTGAGTAAATTCCGGTTATGATGTCGGAGACATGAAATTTCTTCAGCTTTTGATTCATCAACTTTATTTTTTAATGGCCTAATTCTTCCAACAAGTTCTGATTAAGGCTTTTTAAGTTTCCAATAAGTTTCTTCATATTGTTCTAATAAGTTTCCATTTAGTTTCTTCTCAAGAGCTTTCTTAGCTTGTTCTAATTTATGCTTCATACCTTTATACTTCTTGACTTGTTCAAGCAGTTTCTAACTATTATCTTTTAAGCGAGAAATTTCTTTGTTTTTATTGAAGATAACTTTGTCATATTCTTTCTAATTCTTTCTATCTTTGATATTGACTTTTGACTTTCCTGAGAGATTACCTTTGAAATATCATTCAAGTCTTTGCATGAAGGTACTATTGGACCTAGCTTCATTGTAATGTCCTTAAGTGTTCACCTTCTTCTGCTTATGGAGAAAGGTCAAAAAGTTTTTCTCGATGTTTAATATGAAGGTAACTAGTTTTTCAAACCAGGGTAAGCTGAAAATTACATTGATCTTCTCTTCAAACATAGTTATGACAGTGGATTCGAATATGCATTCGTAATCATCAATTGTCATTTGTAAATTGTTAATTTCATGATGTCTCTTGCCGAAAATATCTTCTTTTTCACCTATATTTGGTTCTGGAATTGATAATTGATTTGCCAAATTAATACCAATCTCATTTTTCTTGTTTCTTACGCTAATAACGATATTAATCTATTTTCCTTGGATACTCCTTTTTAATGTAAATAACCTACGATCTCCAATTGTAGAACTCTTATAAAAGAATCTTCCTTCCTTTATTTTCAAATTATTCATTTTTCTTATAATAGTAGTTGTAACACTCTTTAATCTTATAATAGTACCTTTTATAGCTTTGAATTACCCTATTTTTCCTTTATAACATATACCCATTTTGTGAGTTTGTTTAAAATAACACCCGTTTATACTTATAAAGAATCTTATAACACCTATTTATACTTATATAGAATCTTATATTCACTTACTCAATTTTTGTTTCCTTGAAAATAACTTTAATATTCATAATCTTTTCAATTTATTTTGTTTTCTATTTTTCTCGTATGTCTGTGTGTGTATTTTTTTTCAATTTTTTATTCAAATAATAGAATTTTGAATTTTTTTTAGTATATCTATAATCTCTTATTCTTTTTCCCCCTTCTTTTAAACTTCCCTTGAAACTTCTCCCTTATCGGGGTGGGAATTGGCGACGAGCAATTGCTTGGGGGGCAAGCCCGCCATCCCATCACCTCACAGGACAATTAAGAGGGGCCACCCCTCACATGCAAAGGCATGTGACCATTCATTGGTGTCGATTTGTATATGGATTACCCCCTCTCTGGCTTATTCTCCATGAATGTATTTGTGTTGTTGTGATTCCTAAGTTGGTACTCTGCCCACCCCCTGCTGCAGGTGGGATAGCTATGGAAACTTTGCGTTGAGAAACTAGTGAACCAAATTCTTGCAACATCGCTATTGACTTGCTATCAAAATCTCTCGACATGGCGCCTATTAGTTTATGACCCCGACAGTGTGGATGTTTGGCATCAAGCCTGGTTTGAGATGGTGTATGGTGTTTGGGTTGTTGGAAAACCAAGTTTTGAGTGGGAAAGCTCTCTTTCAGACAGAGACAAGAATATGGATGAAGCTACTCGATTGTTGCAGCGTTAAACCCCCAACCTGGACCGTAATTTGATAGTGACTACCTCTTCGCCTTCTTGTCAACAACTCCTTCAGCACCAGACAACAAAGGCAGAGAATATCAGGGCAAATTCTAAGCTTATTGTTTTGATTTTTGTGTATATTTGTTGCAATTCCATTGTTACGAGGCTCAACTATTTGATAGCTTGCTCGTGCGCCTCGCTTCTTCTCCATTGGGCCCGAAAGTTACCTATGGTTCCCTCGCTCCCCTCCATATGAATTGTTAATAGACTTTGTATCTTGGTGAAAGTAAACTAGTTTCAGTGTTCAGTTATTCATCTAAGTAGTTGCAGAGTTTCATGGAAATTTAATATTAATATCCCATACAGAATGAATAAATGGTGGTACCAAGATAGCAGGGTGTGCAGAGCAAGTCAAGGAGGCAGCAGAAGGATCAACTGTGTGCAGGAACCAAGATCATGTTGTGATCAAGGAAGGTCAAAATCAATTGCAGCCAAGGAGGAGCAGAATTGAGGCAAGATAGCAGGGTGTGCAGAGCAAGCCAAGGAGGTAGCAGAAGGATCAACTGTGTGCAGGAACCAAGATCATGTTGCGATCAAGGAAGGTCAAGATCAATTGTATTGGATGAGTTTTGTGTGAGAAGTAAAACGCTTTCTCAAGAGTTACAGAGAGCTTTGTAATAGATTTAATTGCTCCAAGGACAATCAATAAAATAGCCACATCAAGCAAGCAAGTTTTCCCTATTGGGTTTTCTGAGAAAAAGTGTGTCAATTTGTGCTTGTGTTTTTATTAGTGTTTTTATTCCCCTCCATATGAATTGTTGAGAGACTCTGTATCTTGGTGAAAGTAAACTAGTTTCAGTTATCAGTTATTCATCTAAGTAGTTGCAGAGTTTCATGGAAATTTAATATTAATATCCCACACAGAATGAATAAATGGTGGTACATTTTATTATGTTTCAGTTTTCAGTTATTCATCTAAGTAGTTGCAGAGTTTCATGGAAATTTAATATTAATATCCCACACAGAATGAAAAAATGGTGGTACACTTTATTATTTATTTTAGTGAAAGCTGAAGGTACTTATAGGTGAAAATATGGTCATAGTTGAATCTGTTCCAAGCAGCAAACAATATAATCAAAGCATCATGCAATGAAATCATCAACATATCAGGAACAAATAGTAACTTTAGCATCCTTGTCATAAATGGAACCTATCAAAATAATATTTGCCCTTTGTAAGAGTCTTGCCGCACCTGTGAAGTTTTGGAGGTTGCATACTATGCCCTACACTAATGTACATGAGCAGTAAGCAAAAAGAAATATGAAATCCATACCCAATGCTTCATCCAACTTGGGTCTCCTAATTTCAATGCTTTGGTATCCATACATATTAACAGAGAATTAAATCAAACAAACAACTTCAAACTGAGATTGCTGGGTGACAGATCTATTAATGAACTTACAGGCAGGTCTGGTATTGTACGATTGATCGCACTACATGCTGCAGCGGTTGCTCCTGTCTTTATAGCATTCATGGAAACATCAATGAGGAAGAAAAATACAGCAGGCATTGGATCCCTGACCTGGAATGACAGAAAAGAGTAGGTTCAGAAGCAATAAAACCTGTTTTGCAAGGACACTTCCATTGTTTCTTTGATACATCACCATTTGCATTGCAAGCACATTTCTAACAAAAAAAACTGAATATATTAGAATTTAAAGTGTATGCATGTCCTTATTGTGAAGCAAGGAACTACTTTGAAGCTTTGTCAAATGAATATACAGTGTACACAAGCAACACATAAGATACTTGAAACATGTATTAGAAGTAAATACATTTGAAATCTTCCATGATGTCTAGCTAATGGAACGAAACTCGAAACTCCCTTTATTTTCTGTGTTGAGATTACACTTCAGCAAATAAATGAAATAATGAATCAAGAATATTACTAGAACAGTAAAGCTCCATAACGGTATCTGAGAACAGTTCAAAAAAGAAATTCTGAGTAAGTAATCTGTTTTCAAGAAATTTTAATTTAATTGGAGAAATAAGAATATTATAATAAAGCTTCCAAGCTACATCCACTCCCTACTTCTTGACTGTCCAGGCCAGCATGTAAATTATCTTAAAAAAACTTTAGTTTGGTTGTAACTGATCATCCAAAACCTTTCCTGCAACAGACCAAATTATCTTTTTCGGTAGCTAACTTTAGTTATGAAACAATAAATATCCATAATTACAACCCAAATCTGATTCTAAACTAAGTCACTCGGATAGAAATATGCAGTGCGGGAAAAGTCGGGAAGAAATCAGGATTAAATCCCAAAAATCCGATTTTTTTGGCTGGCCGATTAAATCGGCCAATTTTTTCACTCCCGAAAAAATTGGGATTAAATCATAGAAGTCCTGATTTAATCAGCAGTCGACCAAAAAGTCGCCAAGACTTCCCAAGCCGCGGATAAGAGGTGGAAAAGTGGGAAAACCCCATCATTTTTCGCTGTTTTTGCTCCCATTCATCCCTGTGGAGAGAGGAGCTGTTTGCCATTGCCCAAGAGGAGGAGATTTGCTAGTTTTGTGTTGGGGATTTGGAGATTTGTCCACTGCTCAACGTATGAAATTCAAAGTGCCGATTTGCTGCTGCCAGGTATGTATTTTAATTTCTCTCTTAGTCTTTGTTACACAAATGGCTTCTTAAATCTTTCTATAATTCTTAGTTTGTTTTTATCTTGATTTTGCTTAGAATTTTGAATTAAAACATTGTTTAGAATATAGATTGAAGCAAAACTTCAACTTTCAATAATCAAATGACAAATTCAAACCCTTGTTTAGTGAATCTGAGTGTGTTCAAGTGAGTGAAAAGAGGCATTTAAAATTTAAAATCAACAATTACATTTGTGTTCGCTTTTTATGTGATGGGCAATTTTTAATTTTTTCAATTTTTTTGTGCCCAAGTTCAAAGTTCCAAACAAAATGCCAAGGCTTTTGGACCCTATGTGGGAATATGGTGACCCTGATACTATACCCGAATCTGGGGGGTCAATAGAATGTATTTGACTTGCAAGTTGTGTGGCAAGCATATGTCAAGGGGTATCAACAGATTAAAATTCCATTTGGGGCAAATTCCAAGGCAAAATGTAGACCTTTGCCTGGATCCATCTCTAGAAATCATCTGGCAGGCCATTAAATCATTGATGGATAAAAAGGAGAGCAAAGACACCAGGGCAGCACTGAAAATCCAACTTGTAGGGGGCTCAAGAGTGCGGGTATGTGAGAGTGGTTCTTCAGCATCACCTTCCACACCCACATGTGCCAACCCCTCAGCTTTCTCAACCTTTTTTGTTCCTAGAACCACACCTGATGCAAAACCTGGCATCAAATTGGCACTTGAAAAAAAGGAAAAGGCAGAAGTTGACAAGTTGGTCGGTAAGTGTGTTCTATGGAGTAATGTTCCTTTCAATGTTGCCAAGACAAACCCATTCTACCAACCTATGTTTGATGTTGGTGTTGTCGTTGGCCCGGGTACAAAGTCCCTACCTTTGCAGAATTTAGAGGGCCTCTTCTTCAAGATGAAAAGATTGATTGCACTTCTAGATTGGAGGAGTTTAGGGCGTCATGAGAACACACTGGATGCACACTCATGTCAAACGGTTGGACTGACCAGAAGGGTAGGACCCTTCTTAACCTCTTGCTTAGTTGTCCCAAGGGGACAATGTTTATGAAATTTGTTGATGCATCTACACAAATTAAGGATGCATGTTTATTATGTGAGTTGTTGGACGTCTTCATTCAAGAAGTAGGCCCATGAAATCTTGTCCAAGTCATAACGAACAACGTTGCAAATTATGTTGCAGCTGGCAAGTTACTTATGGAGAGGTATCCTAACTTGTTTTGGACACCTTGTGTTGCTCATTGTATTGACTTGATGTTGGAGGATATAGGTAAGATTCCTCTTGTGAGGGATATTGTTGAATCATCTAGGAGCATAACAAAATTTATATATAATCATGCATCTGTGCTTAGCTTGATGAGAATATTCACCAACAACAAAGAGTTGGTGCATCCTTCCGTTACATGATTTTCCACTAGTCTCTATTGAATTCTATGTTGGATGTGAAGAGCATGTTTCTTTCACAGGATTGGTGTGTGTTATCTATTAGCCGCAAACCAGAGGGATAGGGCATATGCAGACTAGTTTCATATGATCAGAACTTTTGGGCAGGAGTAGAGGAGATGTGTGCCATTTTAGAACCTTTGGTAAGGGTTCTTCGATTGGTTGATGGAGACAAACCCGCAATGGGCTACTTGTATGAGGCCATGGATAGGACCAAAGAAGCCATTCATGCTTATTATGAAGATAAGTGAGAAGAGGGGTTAGATAAACAACAAGTCATATGGGGAGTGATTGATGACTGATGGAACAATACCCCGCATCGCTCCATTCATGCTGACAGGTATCTACCTCAACCCTGCATTTGGTTACTCCTGTGGTTTCAGATTTGATGTTGAGGTGATGGACGTATTCTTCACTTGTGTTGAGAGGATGGTGGCATCTAAGCAAGAACGTGAAAATATTTTTAAAGAAATGGAGGTATATAGGATGACAAGTGGCACATTTGGTTTTAACATGGCTATTAAGAATAAGACAACCAAAATGTTAGGTAAGCTTCAGTTTGTTTCAAACTTTCAAGTTTAGAATTTCAACATTTTAACTTTTTTTTATGTTTCTCATTTCTCTTTTAACTTGTAGATGCTTGGTGAACAAGCTATGGTAGCAGAGTAACCCGTCTCCAAAAGCTTGCCATTTGAGTGCTCATTCAAACATGCAGTTCCTCTAGGTGTGAACGCAATGTATTTGACAAAATACATAGCAAAAAGCACAAGAAGTAAAAAAATTCAAATTAAATTTTTGAATTCGTTTTATTAATCTATGACCCTAATACAGATTGGAGTCCCAACGCCTCAATGACATAGCCTACGTCTACTACAATCTTCGATTGTGGGTGAGATAACTTCAGAAAACTCCTGATGTGGAAGCCATCTCATCGAACAATATTGATACCACTGCTGCATGGAGGGTGGAGACTAAGAGGTCAAACATGGACTCAATCCCTGATTGATTAGATGTGGATCCAGAGGCACTAATGGCAGAGGAGGTAGTAGTTGCAGGGGAGGGAAAGCTAGAGGTAGAGGAGGAGGAGCAGCCTCAAGGTCAGGAGGTAGATTAGGAGGAGGAGATGACACCATCTATGATGGGCAGCAGCAGCATAGGTGTAGAAATTTCTCATTTCCCACCCCGGTTTTCAGTTTCACCTTATTTCTCCAAAATAGTTAAATGCCCTTTCCCATATCTATACATTCAATAACTAGAAAATAAATTTTGCTGAAAACACAAATTCTGGAAATATTACAGAATGCTGGAAAATGCAGAAATAAATATCAGCACATACAAACAGTCATTCAACACATTTAAACACAGTGATTTTTAGTCAAGGTGACCCTGAAAAAACCCCCTACAACTCTTGGGGAAAACCAGTTCGAAAGCTCCTTATTTCTGGAAAATGCTTTTTACAGTAAGAGAAATATTCAGCGAAAAATCAGCAAGCAAACTTTTACAACTTATCTCGTTTTTCGTGCCTCACAGCCAACTGGAAAAACTTGCAAACAGCAAAACAAAACAGCAATAAATGTTGTACAGCCTCCTCTATTTTTGTGCCCAAATTTTAGCCTTAAATGTTGTTGTATGGACTGCCTAGAAAAGCGTGCCAAGGTACAGCCACTTGTTGTACGACCTCCCTTGAAAAAATGTGCCAACAAACTTCAGATTTTCTGCTCCTCGATTTTTGTGCTAACTTGTTGTACGGCCTCCTTGGAATCTGAACCAAAACTATTGTACAGCCTTTCTATAAAATCGTGCCCAAAATCTGCCTTTCACTGTGTGCTAACACAGCTGTACGGACTTGCTGAAACGCTGCCTTGGAATGTGTGCCAAGCTGCTGCCTCCTTCTCCTCACTATCCAGAAATCTCCCTTGCTCTCTTGCTCTCCTTCTCTCAATCTGCTCATGAAAGAATTAATTGATCTTTTCCTCCTTTCCCTCCTTTAATCTAACCCTAAGTGACTTTTGGGGAATCCCTAAATCCAATGGCTGAAATAGATTGAGCTCTAGGGCTGAGATTAAATGCTCATTTAAATCTCACTTTCTATTTTTTAATTCACCCCACTTTATTAAAGACCCACTTAGTCATTTATGTCCAAAGTCACTTTTCCTTTCTAATTTTTACATTGACTTTATTAAAGTCACTTTAGAATTAGACTTTAGTAACTTTATCACTTAAAGTCACTTTTAAATTAGATTTGACTTTATAAAAATTATAAAGTCACTTTAAGAGAAAAATTAAATTCTTTTGGACACTTTTCCCTAGGCCAAAGATCAAAGCCTTAGGGAACCACCTGTCCTCGAGTACCAAATTTCAACACTCCCTCTTACCGAGGAAGGTGTTCCTCACCACACCCATCTTGTCTCTGAAGTAGACATGCTTGCCCCCGTGGTAAGGCTTTGGTAAGAATATCTACAACCTGCTCATAGTGGGAATATACTCAAGCTTCATAGCTCTCTTCTGACATAGTCTCTGATGAAATGATATTGTGATCCCGATATGCTTTGACCTGTCATGAAATACTGGATTCTCCGTGAGTTTAATGCAACTCTGATTATCATAGTAAATCACTGAAGGTCTCAACGGCTGACCAAATAAGCCAAACAACATCTTGAGAAGCCAAATGGCCTCACAACTAACTAAGTTGGCTGCCATATACTCTGCTTCCACTGAACTCAATGCTACTGACAGCTGCTTCCGGTTGAAGCATGACACCACTGCCGAACCCAACCCAAAACAGCACCCTAAAGTGCTCTTCCTTTCAGAAGCACAACCTGCCCAATCAGAATCAGTGTAACGTGCCAATCTCACTCCATCCCCCTGCCTATACTCCAGACCATAATCCATTGTCCCCTGCAAGTACCGCAAAATGTGTTTTGCAGCGACCCAGTGAACCTTCCTAGGCTCACACATAAACTGACTCATCGTGTTGACTGCAAAACAAATATCTGGTCTAGTGTTAACCAAATATATCAAGGAACCAATCAGTTGCCTGTACAATGTGGGATCCACCAACTCGGAATCCGAAGCATGAAGCTTCTTCTAGTTGGTGATCATCGGTGTCGACATGGGTTTGCAATCCTCCATGTGGAATCTGCCAAGGATGTCCACAATATACTTCCCCTGCCCCAAGAAGAAATGCCCCTCCTCCTGCCACACCTCCAAACCCAAAAACTAATGCATCAAGCTGATGTCCTTCATCTCAAACTCGTCGCAAGATCTCTCTTGCAGTGCTCTATGAGTCTCTCTACACTTGTAATGATCAAGTCATCCACATACAGCACCAAAATGAGAGGCTCCTCACCTATCACAATATAGTAAAGGTTCGGATCTGCCTCACTCTTTGTGAAACCCATGCCCTGCAATTATGTATCTATCCTGGAGTACCAAGCTATGGGAGCTTGCTTCAAGCCATAAAGGGCCTTCTTCAGTCTGCACACATCGGACTCCTTCCCATGCACCTCAAAGCCTTGTGGCTGCTCAATGTACACCTCCTCCTGTATGAAACCATTGAGAAATGCAGTCTTCACATCCATCTGGT
>APFE030955496.1:140686-172772 GCA_000404065.3 Pinus taeda | reverse complement strand
ATTTGCCCTCAGGCCTCGGCACCACCTCCCAAACATCATTCTTCATGATAGAAGAATACTCCTCCTACATGGCCTCTCTCCAGACCTGCTGGCTAGCTGCCTCCTCATAGCTAAAAGGCTCAGAGTCAAGGATGCTGGTAACCATTGCCATATAGCTACAAAACCTCTTAGCTGGTCTACTCTCTCTGACCGGCCTCTTAGGCTCAGCAACAGATGTGGCATCTCTCAAGGTGTCCTGAAGCCACTTGGGTTTCTTCTTCCCTAGGCATACTTCTCCCATTGGAGAATGAAACTCCTCCTCATCATCATCAGGAGCCTGAACTCCTGATTGTCTGTCTGCTATCCTCCTGCCTGCACCTGAACCTGTAGAAACTGAGATACCGTGTGAACTGTCCATCAATGGATTCCCTAGTGAACTGCTCTGTGGACTGCTCCGCATGTTGCCCGGAGCACCACCCCTCTGGCTCGGCGAGCCACTGCTCACTGACGGACCTGACCTCTGTCTGAATGCAATCATCCCAAAACCTCTCCCACGTGGGAAGGGTCTCACGTGCACAAGCCCCAACAGCAAAGTTCATCCATGAACGGGAGAGGCCATTCACTGCAATCCGCACCAACTCAGTGGGTAGAATGACCTCTCCAACTGCTGCCAACTCATCTCTCAAATTAGTAATTTTTGTGAGATATTCAGCTACACTATCATTACCCATCTTAATGGTCTTCAGCGTCTCCTTCAGGACCATTTTCCAGTTCTCATTGGTACTCTGGTAGAGATTGGTCAATGTTGTCCACATCTCATGGGCATTTATCTTTCCGCTCACATGAGGAATGCAATGGTCTTTGACTCCATCTAGAATCAGTCTCTTACCCTTGTTCTTTTTATTATAAGTAGCCAACTGAGCAGCATCAGTAGGCACAACAACAGGGTTCTGTGTGGTATGCACCATAATGTCCCAGACTTCTGCCTCCTCAAAGATACTCTGCATTCTCTCCTTCCAAACGCTGTAATTGGTATGCCCATCCAACCTATCCTCCACCCTCAATCCCAATGACATCCTGTTGTCCTAAAACTGAAAAATAGCACTGTTAAGTAAAGATAAAACTGTTGTTTGTGAAAAATCATCTTGCTGGAATTTTCTGAGTGAAAAATCAGCAGGCTGTAATTTTCCTCCTTGCTATCCCAAACTGCACTTCAGCACTCAAGCTCTGATACCATGTAGAAATTTCTCATTTCCCACCCCGGTTTTCAGTTTCACCTTATTTCTCCAAAATAGTTAAATGCCCTTTCCCATATCCATACATTCAACAACTGGAAAATAAATTTTGCTGAAAACCCAAATTCTGGAAATATTACAGAATGCTGGAAAATGCAGAAATAAATATCATCACATATAAACAGTCATTCAACACATTTAAACACAGTGATTTTTGGTCAAGGTGACCCTGGAAAAACCCCTACAACTCTTGGGGAAAACTAGTTCGAAAGCTCCTTATTTCTGGAAAATGCTTTTTACAGTGAGAGAAATATTCAACAAAAAATCAGCAAGCAAACTTTTACAACTTATCTCATTTTCTGTGCCTCACAACCAACTGGAAAAACTTGCAAACAGCAAAACAGAACAGCAATAAATGTTGTACGACCTCCTCAATTTTTGTGCCCAAATTTTAGCCTTAAATGTTGTTGTACGGACTGCCTAGAAAAGCGTGCCAAGGTACAGCCACTTGCTGTACGGCCTCCCTTGAAAAAACGTGCCAGCAAACTTCAGATTTTCTATTCCTCGATTTCTGTACGGCCTCCTTGGAATCTGAACCAAAACTGATGTACGGCTTTTCTAGAAAATCGTGCCCAAAATCTGTCTTTCACTGTGTGCTAACTCAGTTGTACGGACTTGCTGAAACGCTGCCTTGGAATGTGTGCCAAGTTGCTGCCTCCTTCTCCTCACTGTCCAAAAATCTCCCTTGCTCTCTTTCTCTCAATCTGCTCATGAAAGAATTAATTGACCTTTTCCTCCTTTCCCTCCTTTAATCTAACCCTACGTGACTTTTGGGGAATCCCTAAAACCAATGGCTGAAATAGATTGAGATCTAAAATTGAGATTAAATGCTCATTTAAATCTCACTTTCTATTTGTTAATTCACCCCACTTTAATAAAGACCCACTTAGTCATTTATGTCCAAAGTCACTTTTCCTTTCTAATTTTACATTGACTTTATTAAAGTCACTTTAAAATTAGACTTCAGTAACTCTGTCACTTAAAGTCACTTTTAAATTAGATTTGACTTTATAAAAATTATAAAGTCACTTTAGGAGAAAAATTAAATTCTTTTGGACACTTTTCCCTAGGCCAAAGATCAAAGCCTTAGGGAACCACCTGTCCTCCGGTACCAAATTTCAACAATAGGACAAGGGCCACCTCTTTTATTGGCTTCTAGAGAACGACTTAGTCCATTTGTATCCCCAGGGGCTGAGCCTTCTTCCTCTAGAGGAAAAGGCAAAGCCATTTCCGATTCTCGTAAAAGGGGCAGAGGATCTCAGTCACTGATTACTTTATGACATGTAGATGACTCGTGATATACATTTATTATTATTTTTGTTAATATTTTGACTTTTGAGAGTTGAGACTAAGACAGGCTCAAGATTCTTTACATGTTTATGTGGAAATGCATTTATTTGATGTTGTGGATACTTTAGATGCTAAAAAAATGAATATTTTTGTTTTTTTTTTTTTTAATTTTGCCAACGTTTTGCCGACTTTTTCAAAAAACACCTGATTTTAACGAGTTTTTCAATTTTTGGACCCTTGTCAATTTAATCGCGATTTCAAATTTTTCCAAATTGGAAATATGGATACACATCGGAAACAGCAATGATAAGTTAGTTTATCAGGAAATTTTCAGATATTAGATGTCTGGACATGTCATATAAAAAAAATGTACTGCATATGAGACACACACGCACAACAACAACAACAAAATCAGACTTCGTGGACAAGCAGAGATAGTTCTGAACACAATAATACAACACTTGCTAAAAGGCATCCTTATGCATAAGCCTTTATGCAGTTTTATGTCGTTTTGAGTACTGTAACATGTATGATTATTTTTAAAGAATGGTCAAGTAAATATACAATAAGGCTTGCCTAATAACTTCTCATAGCCACAATAAATGCTTTCCAAGCCACAATAAATGCTTTCCGAGCAACAAAAAGCAGAAATACTTTTATAGGTTTCTTCAAACATGATGCCATTAATTCACTGGATATACATGATAAAATTTGTGGCACAAAAAGTGTCAATTGGGTCTAACTTGGTCATTGAGAGGAATGGTTGTTATCCTCCCCACCTAAGTTCAAGTCACACAAGTGACATGTTGAGCTCTTAATGAATATGTTGTAACAGACTTGAACCTTGAGTTTACAAAACCTCATGTTTCTGTAGAATCCAAATTAGCCCAGGTATCGTCCTCAGAATGAGAAGTGCCCAGCGGGTTTCCCTTTGATATATATTTCTCAAGAAGAAATATATTTGTGTCACAAAGGAAGCTCTAGTCGATGGCTTGCTCAGTGGTTGCATGGCACCGATCAAACCTTGTAACATATATTCAATACTCTAATTGTTGAAATTCGGATTCTTCATATTGGGTTCTCCAATCGTTGAAATTGTCATGAACATTCACTTATTTAATTTTTTTGTGTTCTTTTCTTTCTTTCTTTTCAATTTTCTAAGGGATGGGGAGATTCAACATCAAAACATGCCTCAAAGGTATATAGAATACATGCCATAGAGATCCATGCAGTATCACTTTGGAGACAAAGATCCATGTTAGATCATAGACATATCCAATAAGGATCTATGTCTGATACATATCAACGCATATCTAGGAAAGAAGGGGTAGGATCGGATAATATCTAAGTCACCTGACACGGGGATTCGAGACACGTAGGATTTGAGATTCGTGGTGTCGGATTCGGACACGCTGACCCCCCGGAATAGGACACGTTAGGACACGTTATATATTATTTTATTAAAAATATATATATAATATATTATTAAAAATATATATATATATATATATATAAAAATTAGATATTATGACATTTCTTACACAAATTTTAATTAATGATACAAATTTATTGATTTCAAACATAGATCTTGATTCTTAATCTATACTATAGCTATTAGCATGCATAGTAGTATAGTACATACAAAATTCAAATAAATGTCAATGGTACTAGTCACATAAATGATAAATCTATTAAACTCATGGGCATAAAAGTATTTTTATGATTATTGAAGGATTTACATGAATTATTTTTAAGTCAATTTTGGTCCAAAGGTTTTGTCTCCAAGCCAAATTCAAATATCAAATTGAATTTTATTTGGCTTCCCTCTAAAATAATCAAGTTGGCTACCTCTTAAGAATGTCTCTCCAAAGCTATATAAACTTTAAAGCCACTAATTTTCATCACAAGAGTATGATTTGAACGCTACATCTTTTATGTTTAGTCCAATATCTACGACTTAGCAGAGTCAATCATATCTAAAGAAGCAAGCCGAAATTGGAGAATGGTTTGGGCATATAATTTTTTATTATGATTTTTCATAGGGTTTTTCATAGCAAAATCAGAGGCTTATCATCTTTGACGCTCTTAGGGCATCGAATGTGGCACATAATTTAAGAGAAGAACACTCGTATGCTTATTCTCTGATTTGTTGAAGCTACATTTGTAAAGTTTGGAACAGCGTCTGAGCTTATCCAAAGACTGGACATCTTTGCAGAGCGTTCTCTAGAAATAATTCAACACAAACCTGGAATTGTTTAAGCTCTTTTGAAGATTAATAACATCATTTTTTGGCAAAACTGAAGTTCTAAGACTCTTCCAGTTCTATTTGATTATTGAGGCTAATTTGAATTTCAAGGACTCATCTCATAAGAAACTTGTGGGACCACTCCTATAAAAAGAGTACAAAAAGTTGGGAGAACACAACGCACAATTGTTGGTATGGACAATTCGTGCTTGATCACCATTGGTATTATATATGTGGGATGAAATAATATGGCGCAAGTCTGAAGGAGTTAGCAGACGTTCCATAGAATGATCATTTTGAAAGCTAGTCTTTAATTGCAGTGGATCTGTATTTCTAGCAGTCGCACTATTCCATAGCAAATTGCATACATATCGAACCTTGTTCCAAGTGACCAAAGTTTTGACGAATGGGATGATATAATTGTTTTGTATTGAAATGTTAGTTGAATCATACATTTAAAACATGGAGCAAATACTAAAGCCGACAGAGGTTTTCACTAAACGGCGAACGCACATGTGTCATATACCGGTTTGAGTTTCAGGGTTTATACCCATCAGCCGCGGGAGGAACTTACCTGGCTATGGTGCACCGACGACAGTCTGCTCTCCTCTCAGCGCTCAGCTTGCTCTTGAGTCTCAACACTGCTCACTCACATAAACTCGGAATGTGAATACGTCACAAACACCCGCCTTTTAACCCACAAACAGAACAAAATCGTGACACGATTCGCCCACACACAGGACTCATTTCAAAAAACAAGACGCGATTCAATTTTTTTCGGGACACCATTGGACACGACGTGGGGAAACAGGACACGACGTGTCAGAAAAAAAGGACACGAATCCGTACAAAATCGTGTCGGATTCGACCGATTCGGGATTCGTGCCCCCTTTAGAGCGAATCCGGTATCTTAGGATAATATAGAATCTACACCAACTAAACATCAATGGTTTCCAAGCAATTACGAATTTCATAGCCATATAAAGCTTCCTATCCCTTATAACACAAATTCTCTTTTTAGCAACCAAATCAATTGCTCCCCTTCAAGGACAAAAACAAAGCATATTCACCAAACAAGGACAATTACTTAAAGGGAAAATGCCCAAGATAGAAGCATACACACTCAGCCAATTGTGTCTAGCACAGGTGATTGAGAGGACAAATAGTTATCCTCCCTACTCGAGTTCAAATCTCACTTGAGACATGTTTTCCCTTCCTATGCCAATTGGGGTTGGCAATGTAACAAGAAGCTTATTCTCACTTAAAGGCTTGAAAGTGGGACAAGATGTTGCTTGTAAAAAATAGAAATAAAAACTCCCTCATACTCCCAAAATATTTTCATAATATCCAACTGTAAAACTACCCTACACATTTCAAACAAAACTTAATTGATTTGCTTGCAAGAAGGGAATATAATATAGCACACTCAGTTGAATTCGAAACAAACTTTTAAAAAATTATTGGTGGAAGCATATTCAAGATAATCCAAGGAAGATGCCCATGATATCAAGATCTCCTCAGCTTGATGACCAAGAATAAGGGGGTTGAATGGGCGTTCAGCTCATTTTTGGAGTCCACAAGCACCATAGTGGAATTCAACTATATATCTTGAGGTCAGCTCATTGTTAGAGTCCTCAAGCACCATGGTGGGATTCAACTATACGATTTTGAGGGGGCATAGGAAAGAAACCCTGGGGCTTGAATAGATCTATGCTTGCTCAAATGAAGCTAGAGGTAATCTAAAGGGTGGGAGGCACCCTGCTCTAGATCCATCTAGAGTTGGTCCATCTATCACTATGAGTATGTGTGTTCTAATGCCTAGTCCAGCACCTCCAAACTAACCTTGAGAATATCAATCAATCTCTTAAGGGAAAGTGTTGAATGGAGCTCAAGGTCTCACCGCTCTATAATATGAAGTACTCTAGCGCTCTACATGTCTCTTGTTTCCCCAATCAAATGGTGCAACATGAAAGGATAAGGTTATCCTCATAGGATTCCATGGAAGGGTGACTTGTCCAAGAATTAAGATATGTGGCTGAAAATCTCTCTGATTTAGAGGATTTGGCATCTCTAGTTGCTATATTGGATGAAGCTAGAGAGGGAGCCCCTCGAGTCCCTATAGAGGTTGTGGTAGCAACCTTTGATCTTGTAGTAGAAGGGGCACCTAAAGATGAGGTACAACTCTATCTTTGGCTTCTACATGTGGCACATCTGGAAAATATCGTCTAATCAAGAAATATGGTGTTCATTCTCTAACCGAAGTCTATGAGTGCTAACCCGAACCAAGCCCAGAGGGATCTCAAGTGAATGCATCCAATGCCTACACGTGTATGGGGAACAAATGGCGATGTCATCCTGCAACTCCAAGAAGTGCCAAAAATATTAAATTGTGCTACAATTAAGGAAATTGAAAGAAACAATGGTGCAGTCCAAGTGGAATAAGCGAGTAGCCACCAATATCCACCTGGATCAATCCTCTCCCCTTTGGAAGCAATGGTCCCCATTGCGTTGAGTGCCTCCACGAGATGGGGAAACTTCTGCTGAACTTGATCCCTGGTGAGTCGCCCTGGTGCAAGAGTTGGTCAGCTTTAACAACTCGATACAGTTGGATCCTCGGTTTGTGAGTGCTCTTGATCTGTGCGTCCATGATCCGATCAGTTGTGACCTCTTCAATGCAATTCGGGTTGAATTTTGTTGGTGTCAATTGCTCAACAATGTCTAATGTGTCCAACAATGGTGGAGAGTACGGTCAAGGGCAGTCCACATTAAATACGGGGTGCAAGCCAAGGAATGGAGGGATACTAAGCTCGAAACCGTTGTCTCCCACAACCTTGGTGATGGTCTAAGGCCCGTATCGGAGTGGTCGAAGTTAACGACAAGATTCAGTGAGCCGCTCTTTCTGAAGATGTAACCAAACTTTGTCGCCAACCTAAAACTTATGGGGCACCCGACGCTGATCATGTCATTTGTATTTGACATTGACTTTCTCCAAGATGTCGTGTACTTGTTGGCGGATGTGCTGAATGCGCTCAACAAATATGGTGGCTTTATCAACTTCAAACTAAACATGGGCGGATTCTTTTTGTGTAGTTGCAAAAGGAAGTGCAACATCAAGGGGACATAATGGTTGACATCTCAGGGCCACTTCAAAGGGGTTGTGGTCAATCAAGCTATGGAGAGATTTGTTGTAGTTGTGTTGTACATAGGGAAGACTCCCATCCCATGTTCACGAATGCTTAGAGTTGTACATCTGTAGTATGTGCACAATCATCCTATTGACAACCTATGTCTGCCCATCCATCTTGGGGTGGACTACAGTTGATTTGGTGGGCTCGGTGTCCAACAATGACCTAAGGCTCGACCAAAATGCGCTTAGGAACCTACTATCCAGATCTAATATAATGGTCAGCGAGATCCCAAAATGTACCCACACCCGTTCAAAGAAGAGTCTGGCAGTGGCCTCTGCTATGATACTCTTCTTGCAAGTAGCCAATATGGCCATCTTAGAAAATTTATCGACGACCACAAATACATTGTCGTTGCCATGCTTGGTAGAAGGAAGGTCAAACATATAGTCCATGGAGATGGATTCCCAGGGTCGGCTAGGAGTAGGAAGAGGAGTATACAAGCCTTGCTTCTTAATAGTTGGCTTGGCAATGGCACAGGCAATGCAAGATCTGATGTATTTTCCAACAACCTATCAAAGATTTAGCCAATAAAAATACTTTTGTAGTATGGCCACAGTTTTCTCCATACCAAAGTGTCTTGCAACCCGACTATAGTGCGCCTCCAAAATCAGCGTGGCACGCTTGCTTTAAGGAACACAAAGGTGGCCCAGGAAGCATATTAATACATCCTGGAGGTGGAAATCTGGAACTTGCTTGCCATCCACTAGCATCTAGTATGTGGTCGCAAACTCTGGATCATTTTTATATAGTTGCGTCCATCTGGAGATCTCGTGGCCACAAGAATTGAGAATAGTTGTCAATGTTGCAACTGGTGGCAACTGAGGCAATCTGCAACATGATTGGTGTTGCCCTTCTTGTATTTGATATTCAAATGGAATGGTCGCAGATATGTGGATAACTTCTGATGGTGATCATTCTACACCTCCCCTTGGGTTTGTATAAATTGCAGGGGTATTGATCTGTGTGGATGATCGTCTCCTCTCCTGCCCCAGAATGTAATGTTTCCATTGTCAACAAGCCTGCACATTGGAGTACATTTCCTTATCATTGGTGGGGCATTTTTGAATGGTATCGAAAAGTCTCTCATTGTGATAGGCCACCAGATGCCCTTAATGGGTGAGAACTACATCAATAACATAGTTAAAGGCGTCTGTCTCAATTTCAAATGGTTGTTGCGAGTCTCGCAATGTGAGTATTGGTGCAGAGCAGAGGTAGTGCTTCAACTCAACAAATACCTTCTGTTGGGACTCAGACCAGAAAAACTTTGCTTTCGCTCTACCCTTGATAACTTGACTCAAAGGCAAAGTGATATGAGAGAATCCCAACACGAACCTCCATTAAAAATTAGTGAGGCCCAAAAAGCTGCAAAGCTCTGTTAGAGTGGTCGACACTGGCCAATCCCGAATGACTTGGACCTTAGTCGGATCCACATGCACACCTTGCTCATCAATGATGTAGCCTAAATATTGGACCTGACCCATGCCAAATGTGCATTTTTCCAAGTTGGCACACAGCTTGTGCTGCCGCAGGGTTTGAAGGACCTGTCGAATGTGTTGCAAGTGCTCTTCCCAACTCTTGCTGAAGATGCGGTTGTCATCTAGATAAACAACCACGAACAACTACAATCGGGCTCCCACAGAGTGAGGAACTTGGTCAAATGTGCCCTTTTTGAAGCAACTCTTGGATCTGTTGCTTTATCTCTTCATTTTCCATAATGGAGCGGTAGTATATCGGCCCATTGGGCAGAGGTGCTTCGGGAGTCAAATCGATTGAATGTTTGACTTGACAGTGCAAGGGTACCCTTGTGGGTGAGGAGAAAATGTCCATGGATTCATCCGCAACCTTATTCACCTACTTTTGGTGCGTGGAAGAACCCTTCTGAGGGGCCAAGGGTGTGGCCACGTTCTTCCCCTTACTTTGAGAGCAAATCAGAAACAAAACAAATTGCCCGGTTTGAGAGATGATCATATTGCAGTGATTAATAGAGATCAAAGAGATAGCGGTAAGCGTGGCTACCTCCAATATTTTGTACAACTTACTACCCATAGAAATAATAAAAGTGTGAGGCCTCGACTCATACACTACATGATGCTTCCACAAGTATGGTTGGCCTAACAATACATCACAAACTTCAAGAGGAGCAACGTCACAAAGTACATCATTCATGAAGGGTTTGATGTTGTAGGGAAGACGACACTATTGGCTAACGTGAAGATCTCGTCCTTGGTGGAGCCACCTGATGGTGTACGGCTGCAGGTGTGGTGTGGTCAATCAACCCATCCGCTTAATGACCTCTATTGAGATGAGGTTATTTTGGCTCCCGCTGTCGACAATGAACTGCAGTGAGACCCCTTCACCCACATCTGTGAGTGGAAGAGACACTCCCCTTCTTCTGGATCTTCGGGCTCAATCTTTTGGATCTTGGTGGTGGCAAAGGTGGAGATGGGCTCTACATCAATAATCTACTTCCCTTTATCATTCCCCTTGTCGGGTTTTGACTCAAAGTCGGAACATGCATCTAACTCTAAAACCTTCAACTCGGCCACCAATGAATGGTTGGCTCGACACTCACTTATGTTGAGAGTAGGGCTCTTATGGAACTCACACCACTTTCTTGTGTCCTTTGTCTTCGTGGTCTTGTTCTTTGCTTGTTGTTTCGGTGGGTTGTCCTGGGTCACCCTGCCTTGGCTTTGTCCTTTGTTCTGCGATTTGGGGCACCTTTCCCTTGCTTCAGATTAGCAGATCCAAAGTCCCGCTTCTTCTGTTTAAATTTCTACTTGATCTTGACAGTGTATCAATAGGCGATGCCAATCGAGGAGATGTCTAGGAACTCCACCTCTACCTAGATGTATTTGTGTAAACAGTTGCGGTACGTGAGTACCAGATGACGCCCAAAATCCTTTAAACGCAAATTTGTGCGAAGGGTATGAAAAATATTGTGAACTCCGGCACATCTTAGTCCCTTGCCTGACGTGGTGTGGTCCACTTTATGTACTTATCTTCATAGCTCCTGACAGGGTAATATTGTTCCTTGATGGCGTCTCAAAAAGAATTCCAAGTGGGTGCAGCTGAAAACAGCAAGGGTTCCCTCTCGTCCCTCTGCTCACAATAGGTTTTCCACCAATCCTTGACGTGGGGGGCGGATATGAGGAGTGCAAAAGTAATATTCTCCCTATTTGAAAAATCATAAACCGAAAAACATCCTTCCAACAAATTTAACCATTTATCTACACCATTTGCATCTATCTGGCCTTCAAATATGGGAATGTCAAAGTTGACTTGTACATTAAAGGGAGTGGCGCCTCCAGGGTGGTTGTTGGATAAAGATGTGTCGTCTGTGGGTATCCACCGAAGGATCTAGGCAAAGTTGTCCAACATCGCATTCCTTTGTCGCTGGAGGGCTTCTTTGAGCAATATTTTGAAGGATCTCCTACTCCCTCATCTTTCTTTTCTTCCACTATGGGAGGTCGTTAGGGTCACGAGGTCAATCTTGCAAAGGTTCAACCAGTTCAAGCCCTAACTCCTTATACCCCAACCTCGTTGGGGACATTCACCGAAAAGTAGAGAAGGAGCAGACCGCTCTGATACCACTAATCCAGGTTCATGAAGGAGCAAAATGAAATAGAGATTAAATAGAAACACAAAGATACAGCGAAATAGAACTTTCATTCATTAATAACAAAGTATTGAAAATTGTTTACATGCATAATGGAAATAAACTAGCACAGACGATGGTATTTTATCTCTGAGAAGAGATGTGGTGGTTACATGCCTTTTGAACTATGATACAATGAGGTTCGAAGGCCTATTTATTATTGAGAAACAATGGAAAACCCTAAACATTCAGAAACCTAACCCTAGGGGACGACGCGCCAAAAGTCAATGGGCCCAGTTGGGGTAAATTGGTACATCAACTTCCTGGGGTTGTAACTTTGGCATACAATCTTTGTTTGACGCGTACGATACCTTGTTAGAAATATATATCCAAGGACTACAACTTTTGACTGCAAAGCCCTACCGTAGGCTACGGTTTGCCCATTTTCCAAAAAAATATTGTTTAGGGTCTCGAAACGGCTCTGGAAGTTCGGGACCCTGAAAAACTACCAAAAATAGTAAACTATTCAAAAATTAAGGAAACTAAAAGAAACAATGGTGGGGATCCAAGTGGAATAGGCGGGTGGCCACCAATATCCACTTGGATCAAGTTGACTTAGTGTTTGGGGATGGACTTTGTCTAGAGTTTTGGGTCTTGATTTTCTCATTTGATCAAATTCTATAAAAAGAGAAGAAGTTCTTTTGGGTTTTCCCCTTGGAGGAGTTTTGCCCTAGTTTGGAGCCTAATTCTTGTGTCTATTGTCTCTATTGCTTTTGCTCTTGATAATTGTTTGATAAAAAGAATTTAACAAAGAACAAAAGAAGATAACATACGTTCACAAGCTTTTATCAAGGATAAGGAGAAAAAGTTTAAATAGCTGCCCTACTACATTCTCCAACACCAAATTCCTCATGAGCAAGGTCTAATCTTCTTTTTAATGTCATGGGATATCAAAATACCATGGGAAATTACCATGGGACATCTGAATACCAGGGGTCCTTTTTCCCATTTTTAATTATTAATAAGGTTTTGTCCCTTAATTAAAAGTCACTTAATAATCACTTTTAATTTAAATACTCAATATCACCTTAGAGATGTCATTAAATAATTAAATTAATTGTATCTTTTGTTCTCAGAGAGGGGCATTACATTATTTGATGCATGAAGATCATAACCTTCGTTTCACCTAGGTCGATTATCAATTATCAAAGATCACAAAAGTTAGCCAATGTATCAACTTGTCGATATAAGCACTCAAGAGCTAAGACCAACAAGATCAAGACATTAGCAAAGAGGAGTACGGAAATCAACAAGTGATGTAGAAGGCACCCATCTCACTCCTGGATGCACTCATGGAGGAAAAACTCTAGGTCATCAATATAGATCCCAAAGAGAATCGAAGAAAACCTACTTTACTCCAATGGTAGTATAGAATAATGCCCTCCCAATACCGCGTGGAACACTTTCTAGAAGTCTAGAAAGCAATAGTAGAATTCCAAAGAGAAATGGTAGACCTCCTGGATGATGACTTTGAGTGCGAAGATGTGATTAGTCGTTTTGTACTTCAAGCAAAAGTTGAACTATCTAGCTCATTTGAAAGCCAATGATGCAGGAATATGGCATAAAGCTTAGACAATGTATCTACAACCATTTTAGATTGGTGGTTGCTCAAATTAGAGCTACAACCTGAATTGTGGATCAAGTGAATGATGTGTCTAATCCAGGAGTAGGGGAAATCAGAACATATCACATTGTTAAATAAATCAACAATGTATGAGTAAAGAGATCAAATGCCATCTTTATGGAATTCAACCTTGAGGTCATGCTCACATGTTGCTCTATTGGTGCTCATAGCTCTAGCTACTCTCTTAATGTCACTCTCTGAAAAAAGGTGACAAGAAGCAAGGAGAGTCTATACTTGTTGGATGTTGTTAATGAAAATCATAAATTGAGGTCATGTGAGAGAACATGGACTATGGTCTAGGTCTAGGGGGGTCATTTGTTGTTTAGGAAAAAGGGTATGTCAAAAGGTTTTTAGGTATCAGCAAAGAGACGCACAAAGTTCACATCTCCTCAAGAATAGCAACACTTGCTTCTTAGAGTAGAGTGGACATTACTAAGGTTTGTGCTGACTACTGCCTCAAAATCTAGCAAGTCGTGTGAGGGGAAAACTCACAAGGCAAAAACTAAACCAAGGGACAACAATGAGGTGTGGCCCACTGTCACCACAGCCACTACCTCTTACTCTTTTGTGGACTTTCACCACTGGGGAGGCTTCCATTTAGTAGGTCACCTATGAGAGATATGCTAAGTCTAAGGGATAAGGTGACAACGTAAGCTTATAGAGGACTACTCTTCCTAAGAACAAGGCTCAATACACAAGATAAAGTAATTCGCATCCCCTCCAATGTAGCCTATTTATGTCACAAATGATCTAGGGCTTGATGAATAGCAAGCCTAATGGATCAACCTAGAATCACAAGGCCAAGAAAAGCCTTCCAAACAATGACTATTAGAAACCAATGGCACAATAAGCCTTCAACGAGCCCTAAGTTGAAGCCTGAGGCAAAGTAGGGCTTCTTTAGGGCAAGATCTACGAAGGGAAAAAGAATTTAGCCTTGAAGTGGATGAATTAGCCACTAAAGGGGGTTGATTTGAGGCAACCAATGCTCCTTCTAATGTTGAATCCTTCCACAAGCCAACGACTTCAACCCTAGTCCAATTTTTCCCTAGCCCTTGCTAGCGACTTATCCTTGAGGGGCTGAAAATCAATTAGAGAGAGAAATCAGATTTGAGGTGACTTTTGAAAGTGATCAACAAAATGACAAGGCTAGTGCCTAGTCCTTAGGATGATGGAGTCTAAGGAACCGTAAAATATGCTAAATCCTGGCAAGGAGTAAGGGAATGATGAAAACCTAGTTCTCAAAACCCTAACTATTACTTTTATGAGGGAGAAAAATCAATTGGGAGAGCTAGTTTAAACTTTAAAGGTTCATCAATGGAATTGCCATTCAATTCTACTTGTGAGTAATGCATGCAATGCTATCATCTAGTTTCCATTTATTGACTTTCAATAATAACTAGCATAATCGAAACCCTTGATAATTAACCATTCCATACATTAGACACAATAATAAAAATTTATAAAATCCAAGGCACACTTACAAGATAGAATGCATGTACAAGCCTTTATCACTCCAAAGCTATGTTGCACGAAACTTCTAAGATCCCGGTGTTTCAAGCTGTACCTATACCCGAAACTCGGCCAAAACTCGACCGAAACGCAACCATCATGTAATCATCTATGAGAGTTCATATAGACTTGGTTTTCCTTCTAAACTGTCATATATGGGTCTTATTCCCTCTTTACTTGCAAGATAATATGTTATTCACTTATTTATAACTTTATATATATGACGTTTTAGTCGGCATTTCGGCTAACATTCCATTTTTGGGAGGTGACGTTTCTAAACGTACCCGTTTCGGAAACATTGAAACCTTTCGGCGTTTCGTGCAGCTTAGATCCAAAGTAACATCTCCAAGACCAAAGAAATTACTCCAAATAGCAAACTACACCTTAGAGTCACATCTCCACAAGAAAACAAGAAAGCCAAAATTAGCCAAAATTCTCCAAGAGGGTCGAAATAGTCACAAGTGATGATGATCCAATACAATGAGCCTATCATCTATTTATAAAAGGATTAGGACGAATAATTAGCCTAATAAAGCCACTAAAACAAGTTTGATGCCAAAATGTCCTTGGGTTACAAGCTAACCCACTAGCTTTATCAAAACATGCCCTGAGTAGTCCGCACATGTGATTCATAAGCTCTCTCATTCCGACGTCATCAACAATAAATGCTCCAAATGTCATGTCCAAGGGTGATGAGGTGTCCAAGGTGTGAATGCCTGTGAAATCCACGATTTCAGGGTTGGTCCTAAAATTCACCTCATTACCTCGTGTGGGATCCTAAGATCCACCTAGGGTGCCACAAAGTGATCTCCATGGGTCTCCCACTGCTAAATGAGGCCTCATTTGCTCCAACATTAGGGGCTTCTTTAGGGCAAGAAGCCATGCTTAGTCTCTTAGTGTAAGAACATCCTCATTTGGGCTCTAAATCAGTGGTTTCCCATCAATTTGTGTCAAGGCTGGCCTAGGGGCATGTTGGGTCCAGTTGTGTCATCCTGAAGAATCCTCAAATTTGGGTCAAGGTCAACGTTATCCCAAATTGTAGAGTTGCTCTCAAAGATGTGTCATCCAATGACGCTACTAGGAGACCCTGACTCTTTACGCTTCACTTATTTGTGCCATTGTACTCCTTTGTAGGGCTTCAGTACCTATGGAGTAGGTGTCAAAGGCTTGTGTTGCTAAACCACCTGACAAGAACAATAGGGAGCAAGATCAATAATGCATCTAAGTTAACCAAACTTGAATGTCAAGGGAAATTCAATACTTCAAATAAGGATCCCCTTCCGAAATCAAGACCTTGATCTTGCAAAGATGTTTTCTCCCTAGGTAAGGGTGGTTAAAGGTCAACCCTATTAGGTGCTTCTAGCCCCTAAGGGTAAAAAAACAGTGTCCTGGTCCACCCTTCAATTGATAGGTGTTAATGAATAATAATGATGCTAAGGGAGGGGAGAAGACTTCATAGCCAAGTGCCATGGTCAAAGGGACCAGCTATTGGGGTTGTCCACATGGATGCATGCGTTACCAACTCGGCCTTGGTTTTTCCACCCCTCTTGTGTGCCTTTCATTTCTTCTTGATCTTTCCTTTTGTTACTACTTATATCTCAAGTGTTGGAGCTCGCTTTATATGATGTAGCAGTTTTATTACTACTTATATCACTAGGGTTAGAGCTTGTTTTCTATGATGTAGTAGTAGTAATTGCTCGTCGAGGTTCGTGTTGAAATTCTACTGCACTTGTCATAAAATTTCAACAGTTCGGACATGCAAGGGTTCCTTCTTTTCATGTAATTAGGCAACATGTACTCAAGAACTGGGTGATGGCCAATTGAGTGAGGTAGAGCTCGTGCTAAGCTTTTGCCCACGTGTTAATATTTATGTCCCTAGCCATCTTTTTAATTTTAACCTTTCTTTCTTTGTTTTGTTGTGGCCATGATATGCTCTTTATGTTTCTTTTAGCTGCATCAACCTCCCAAGGCTAAATTTTTGGGCCCCACTCAAAGTATGTGAGCATATGAGCGCCAAATCCCCAAGAACCAATGGTAAGTTGAACCCAAAGAGTGGAGGAGAGATATGGGGTTGTAATGTAATGGAAAGTGTTAATTATAACAAATCGGAAAATGGTACTAAGCTATCTCAACCAGGGCTTCCCAAGTAGTGCCCTCCTATTCCCAAAGGACCTTAAAGGATGTCCCACTGGACTAGGATCAAAGATTAAACCCCCAGGTAAGGTGAGAGAACAAGATCACGGTCAAGTTCTGTCAGTCTTCCAAATCACCCCATAATTCATACTAAATGCCCAAAAATAAACAAGTATAGGCACCCAATCGCAAAATGACCGAAGTACCTTTTGAATGGCAACCTACCTTTGTCCAAGTGTTAATGTAGGATGGGTGAGAAGCACATGGTTGATGCAAGTGGAGGAGATATGTGTCATATCATCAGCTAATGGTGCCTAGAAGGGGTTGCTACTTGTCTGTTTGATCGGCTAGCCATCAAATGTCAGAGAAAAAATTTCTCCTATGGGGTTAGCCATTTGGTGGGAAACAGTGTCGAGAGGAAAATAGTGGTTCATGTGTGAGGGTGAAGCAAAGATGCTTGCCGAGGGCTTTGCATTGCTCGTTGAACTAACATTTCATGGGGCAAAAGCCATGAGTGAGCTTATGTGTGTGTGTGAGTCAATGAAGTGGAGGTAGGAATCAAGAGTTGCCTCCTCTAAGACCTTGGAGAGTGTCATACTTAATTGTGGCTATGTTTAGTGACATGAATAGAGATAAGTCAAATGGTGTAGGGGTCAACATACTCCATTTTGAAGAGGAAAATGGTGCAAGGGGTGACAATGCAAGGAAGGTGGGGGAATGGGGATAAGATGCAGAAAGGGCAAAGGTGAGGAGGTCATAATCTGGCAAAAGGAGGGGAGATACGAAAAATTGTCAAATGTGTGGGAGGTCCTAGTTGACCAAGACATAGTCCACAAGATTGGCCTCCTCATTATGGGCGAAGCAAGTAAAGCCCCTTAATCCAAGGCAACAGAGGAGGCCATTTAGGACCAACAAATCACGGGATTCAACAACCTATAAAAGATGTCTCCAACATACTAACGGCCCCACTCATATTGTTCAAACTCTTATGGAGGCCCACAAACTTTGGCTCTATGCAACCTCAACCCTGCCATGTAGGGACACCTGTAGGTTTCAAGTAAAGCCATTAAAGTTCCCCATAAGAATGACCTCCCCTAGAGTGTAGTGGGAGAAGTTGGTGTAAAGGTCAAAGGATCCCCCTCAAGCTCCCTATGAAATGCAAAGTGTGATGAGGGGCACTCCGATGAATCCGAACCCACAAGAACCTATCATGCTCATCAGAGGCCACCATAATAACCCAAACACGGAGGCATTCACATATGGGAGTCGGGACATGTTACTCCAATGAAGCTTCTAACATAGTCAAACCATGTCTCTTGCTAACAAGCCTATGCCTAGTGGCACCCATAGATTTAAGGTCATGTTGCATGGGGCTCACATGTGTCTTTGTGAGAAAGAGAAAGCCATAGGAACCAACATCACAAAATTTCCCGGTGAAGACCAAAACACTCCATTATAGTTATAATAGTTAACGAGGATGGAAGGTAAAATATCGTAACTTATGCCCCACCTAGATGACCTTACCATTTAGATCACAAATTGCAATATCCCAAAGGAGGGGGTGGAAATCCCAAATGATAACTCTCTGATCTTGAACAATGGCCCACTTTCATTCTCTCCTCATCATTATGACTTGGTACCTAGACTACTTGATCTCCATCTATTGGCCCTGGTGAGGTAAGCTTCAAGGAAGATCTTGTGTGGGATGAAAATTAGTCATCTCTTCGCATGGAGGACTCGAAGTTGATCTCTGTGTAGGCAAGTAACAGATGAAAAATTTGGAGTTGGCACCCATCCAAGCACATGCAATATTAATGCCCTTCAGGCCCAATGTGTCGTTAAGGAAAGAGGTGCCTATCTGTAGAAGTCCTCTGAGGCCACTAGGGAGTAGCCCATTTACTCTGAGGTTAAGTTTCAAGTTCAAGCAAAGGCATTCTTCATTCAACCTAGTTTGCATTCTTCATTCAACCTATTTTGCATCATGCCCTCAACCAAGGGGTTGTTCCCTTTTCCAAACCCACCTAAACCCCAAGCGTTCAGGATTTGTTGTTGTGTCTTTCTTCCCTGTTTAAACAAGGTTTATTGTGAACTCAGCTCTTTAGAGTGTGGAATTTTCAGAGTGTATGTTTTCTTAGCATTTCCTTTTCAACACCAATTGTTTCAAATCAATTACCTCCAAGTGAAGTTGTTTTCCATTTTACGAAATTTCATTCTTCTTTTTAATCTAGGATTTCCAATATGAGAAATCCGAGAAATCCATCTACACGGCCATATCGATGGGGCTGTAAATTGGTCCTCAATGATTGTTGCAATTATTGAATGCCTCAAACTCTTAACTATTGGAGTATATATTGGCGTCTACCGTTGTTCCTCCACATTGTTTTCCATTGCAGATATGGATGTGTGATGGTATTGGGAATAGGGTAGTTCATGGAGATGGCAACAAGGAGACAAATGGGGATGTGCAAGAGAGAGTGGATAAGGGAGAATTCGAATGAGGGGACAATGGGGGCAATGGAGAGGGCGAAGGGAGGGTGAGTGTGAGGTTTCTGAGGTATAATACACCATTGTTTCATTCATGAACTCTACAAACCTCACAAGTAGAGAGAACTGCAATCTAAAGCTGAAGGGGGGATCTCATAAAGGGATATTTCATTGACATCCTAAAATTTTATGAAGTTTGAAGCTCTGGAAATAAGGTAAACCTTGCAAGTAGAGAGAAGACACTCTATATGTCTATGCACAGAGAGGAGCTCGAAAGAAACTCTCTAAATCCCTATGTATAGAAGTTTAATTGCTACAATTCAAGCCACACACACACACACACATGTGCTCATTGTAAACAGAGTTGATTTGGTGTTTGAACTAACCTATAATTGGATGACCTAAAAACAACTCGTGGATCATACCTGTCAATGGAGCCAACCTCAAATGTGCAAGCTAACTTGTAGTTGGATGAACTATAAACAACTCGTGGATCATATCTGTCAATGGAGCCAACCTCAAAAGTGCAATCATGTTAATCTCAAATTCCCCCTATACTTGACCTGTGACTAGAGCCAACCTCAAAGCCAACAAAGATGTGATGCAAAAATGGCTATATGAAGAGGAAATGTTCAATCAACCTGGCACAACACTATTTAAGAACCAAATCACCGAAAAACAAAGCTCAATTTCTTCATGGAGTGTTTGTCCAAGAGTGAGAAAAATTCTTTTAAAGCTACAAACAATGGAAAATGGCCAAGGTGGGATTCAACAATTGTACAGAAAAATCACTGAATCTAGGCATCAACAATACCTTATATGTGTTTCCTAGGAGATCTAAAGCTCATTAGAGCCAACCTCACATGTGCAATCACTTTAAATAGTGAGCCACCTCTAACACTTTCTATCAACCTCAAGCACTTTCTATCCTGATGATGAGCCACACTTGCTGGCTCAAAATGTCAATTCTAAATTCTCAGTGTGATGGATCCGGAAGTACTAAGATCTAAAGCTGATCTATCTGATAATGGATGTGGACTGTGAAGAAAAAATCTTTCTGTTGGCCTGGATAAATATTGTTGTCATTTTTATTCTGTGGCTGAAGCACATATGAGACTAATCATTTCCACATAAGATGCTTATAAGAGAGTTTTCGTGGAAGGTAGATGCCTGACCACAACCTCACAACCAGACCACATGGACCTTCTCTAGATTATTTAGATACAATTGTCAGGCTTCGTATCGATTCCTCCTCAATCACTAATGGTAATAGCAATGGTCCTTCTCCTCCCAATGATTTTATTCATATTTCCATCTGTTTTGTTGATATCTAGGCCCCTCTCCTCTTCTCTCCCTTTTTATAACATTACTTAATAATGTCCTTTCATGTATTTTTCATGTATCTGATAGTTTGGCCTACTTTATGCCTCTGAAGTAGCCTTATGTACTCCTATAGATGCTTATCTTCAATTGTAACCCTTCTCCTCGTCTCCCATTTTTCTTCCAGCATTACTTAGTAACGTTCTTACATGTATATTCATGTATATGATAGTTTGTATTACTGCATGCTTCTGAAGTAGCTTTATGTTATAGATGCTTATCTTTGATTGTACTTTCTTTTCAATTCAATGACCTACCTTAATGGTCACTTGTCGGACATTGATATGATTATCATATCTTATCTTCAATTTCCATTGAGTTGTATGTTGGAGATAAATAGTATTTTTATTTCAGATCAGTAGTGTGTTGAGTACAATTTAACGTAAAAACAGAAAGGTCGGGCCTATTGTTAAAGTGGTGAAGATTCACTGTGGAAAGGAGTAGAGGAAGTTTGTAAAGTTAGAGAACCTTTGGTAAAGGTTCTTCACCTAGATGATGGTGATAAAGCATGCAATGGACAACGTGAGGTCATTAAGGGCAAAAAAGTTATGCATTCTTATTATGAGGATTAGGGTGAGATGTGATTTGCAAAACAGATAACGATCTGGGATTTGATTGATCAAGAAAGGAAGAATATGCTCTAACGTCGCAGTCATGCAGCAGGGCTCTACCTCAACCGCTTTTTTTGTTACTCGTGCAATTTTAGTTTTGATGGCAATGTTATGGAAGAATTACTTACATGTCTTCAGAGAATAGTGTCTAATTCAGTTAGCCACTAAACCATTATGGGAGAGATGGAGATGCATAACTTAGTCACTTGAGTATTTGCCATTGACATGGCAATTCATGGAAGGAACACTAAAATGGCAGGTAAGCAGTTAAAATTTTAGTTACGTGCTTTGATGCTTTATTTTGTATAATTTGTTTTCTTTCTTTTCTATTTGCTACCATATGGAAATGTAATTTACGTTTAAGTGTTCCTTCTTTTTTTCTTATTTATTGTAGATGTTTCTCAGAGAGATTATGGTGAGAATTTGGAAAGCACAGCAATTAAAGAGATTTAGAATTCGTGTGATTCCAAACTTGTAGTGCTTCAAGTTGCGAATACAATTAGAGTGTGTTTGAAAAAGAACTCAGAGAGTGCAATGGTTTAGAATATCAACACCTTAATGATAGAGGAAGGATAAACATTTTATAATTTTGACCCTTTTCAGCTTGCGGTAACCTGAATCCAGCTATAAAATCTTTTGCTGAAATTGCAATTTTGTATTTGATGAGATTGTTGCGTTTAATGAAGAATGGATTCAGGACCCTTGAATGCTCCTATTGCAATGTGATTTTGCAATGTTAATAATTGACATCTGCAATTCCATGAATCCAAAATTATTCTTGCCGGATTTCAGGTCAGAGATGCCAGTATCCCTTCCCACTATTCTTAAGCAACCTGAAAAGGTTGAAATCATAGAATATTTAGACTAACACTTATTGATATAGTCTACGTCCACTACATTCTTCAGTTGCAGGTAATGCAGATTTAAACAACAACAACAAAAGGCCGATGCCATTTGCTTGGATGATAATGACACCTGAGTGGTTGGTGGAGGGCAAGAGCCCTGTTATGGAGAATTCACATGAACCATTAGATGAGGATAAGCAGGAGCAAGTAGCAAGGAAGAATGTCTCAAAGCAGTGAAAAAAGGAGGTTGAGGACAATCAGGTGCCAGCCTCAATATCTGCATAGACTAAGATACCCATTAGTTGATAGTAGATACCCATTAGTTGACGTTCGAACTTTAAATAACCCAAAGACCTTATGCTAGAGAATGAACCATTAACTTGATCATAAAAGGGGAAAAGTACATTGATAGTGAATTGATTAATGTACATGAATCATGAGATATATTTAATATATTTTTAATGTAATTTTGGATTGTGTATTCAGTTTTGAATCTTGACTTGTAAACTGTGGACAGTTAATGTGTAATTGTATCATTTGACATTTAAAATCATATATATCAGTTTCTTTTTCATATCTATATGGCAATGTATTTTTATTAGATGTTGTTATCTTCTATTTTTTAAATGAAAAAATAGGTATATTTTGCATTTTTTGTTGTCTGCTGATATTTTCCATTTTATCCCCCGTGTTTCCAATATCCCTAGTTTCTGACCCCTGCCAATAACGATATCTGCAATTTCAAATAGATCTGCACAAATACCACTCTATTATAACGGATACTGGTGGACCCAAAGGGGATAAGAGCATGTACATACAATTTAATTGGGGGAGAGGAATTAGGCATTGACAAAAAAGGGGGACAGTTCGGTAATAAGAGGGTAAAAACCTGAAAGAGACATAACCTCATCCTGTTGATCACAAGAACCTTGTTGAATATAGACAAATTCATAAACAACTCATGTGCGTTTAGAGTGGAAGCAAAGCAGGCAATGGAGTTGCAATCATATAAACATAGAAGAAAGTCCAACAATGAGCATTCTACAACATCACTGTAGTATCAAGAACATTGACTCCAAATAAGTAAATTGTCACTGATCCATACTAATAAAAGTTACAAATTATTACAAAGAAACTGACCATGTACTCTTTTGTGGCAACAAATTCAACTGTGCCTCTGCAGAGCTCTGGCCTTTCATCCGCATCACGACGCCTTCCATCTGGACCCAAATTACAATGATATTCTCGGGGTGTCTCATTGCTGAATCCTGACAAATTTGATCATACAAATCATGTAACTGTCCTCAATCAGTGTATACATTATACAACACATCTACCAATTAAATAGTGTTTACGTATAGACCATAGAATATATGATAAATTTTGATTCCTTTGGAATAATCATAGCAATGATACATAATTTTGAAGTTGATAGAACTCAAGAAGTGGAACATATACAATTGGTGGTTTTGAACAAGCAGGCAACAGAAGTTCAAAGTGCAAACAGATACTTTAAGATAAAAAATGCAAAGCAAGTCTCTAAACTTATCAGTCCGTAAATCTAAATAATGCCTTTAGCATTAACTTAAAAACGTGGACAAGACTGAATGCAGTCACACCATACAACATCAGGTTTTTGTGCATGGAATCTACGTTCAAACCCAAAAAAGCTTCATGTTGATGTCAAATTCGCTATCTTTTTTAACCAGAACAATAATTTATAATGAATCGGGAACATTTAATGATCGGCTGCCACTATTACACCAGATACAACTATTTCATAAATGCCACAAATGGGCCAGTTACAACACGTCTCCAGAGACTTGAACCCACGCAACTGGGGAAATGAATTGTTCACCAAACTACTCGAGCTAAGATCCTTTGACTAAATTCACTAATTTTTTCCTACAGTTTTGTCCTTGCATTTCAATCTCCATTGGTATGTTTATAAAGGAGTGTTTCAGGTGATTCAAATAAATCTAAACATCTGTATCACCCAGCCATGAGTATCAAATTTCAAGAATGAACAAGTCATGAATAGCAGATAAAAATGAACCAGAAGTAATGCCTATGAACCAGAAATCTGTAGAGCCAGTCGAGAAAAGCAAGAACTCTGCAGTGTGGTCAACGAACTCCAAACAATTTCAAATTTTGCAAATTCAGACATAACTTGAAATGAGGCATCCCATCAAAACTAGAAAAATGAAAGTAGGACCTATACAAAAAGATTGTATCCTTGTACAAACTTCTATGAAGCCAATATACAGGTGACAACCATGGATGGTAGATGCTCTGCAACCAAAGGACATTATTCAGCAGGCCCTAAGGGACTGTATAGATAGCATATATAACCAATGTTATCGGAACCGGTGGGACCAGACAGTTTGACCATTTTGATGCCTAAACTGGTTTTGTAGAATGCAACCAAGGACCCTTTGTAGAATGCAACCAAAGACCCTCCAAATGCAATTTTTTCAAGTAGAACAATTAATTATGATTGAGGCAGCTAATGTTCAAACCTAGGACCCTACTAATTTTGTCATTAATCGAAATGTCAAATTCTTTACTTAAATTTTAACATTACCATTAGTTGTTTCAGGATGTTTGAGTGGTTCTGACCTGATTTGATTTCAGGAGAAAGTAAAATTTTAGATCCCACACAAAATCCAGCAGACTTCACAGTTATGAAGATTTCAGGATTTGGGGGATTGCAATGTTTCCATTGCATTCTATCATTTATGAGGGTATGGAATTAGCATTTAATCAAGAGCACCAAGCCCTCTATGTACAGTGATATTGATGGCATTGACAGTTGAACTCCTTTATAAGTTTATCATGACCCAAGTAAAAATGTATCCATCATTTATTATGAGGTTGATTATGAGGATCCCAATATAGGCAATGATTTTGATGAGTACGTATTTCTCGCTGCATGACTTTTTTTGACACTGGAGGCCATATATAGAGCCTCTTTGTTGATGTATTCTTGGTTCAGAGATTTATTGCACTAAGTGCTATTTTGGTTGTATGCACTCTTGCTATATAAATGAGAAGTTTTAAATATTTGTGTATAAATGGTTTGGATTCATATGGATGCACAATTCCAACCGGTTCCCAATTCAGGGGGTCAGCCAATACAATGACCAGTTTGGTTCTGATAACATTGAACATTACATGATTGACTTGTTCCGAATCTTACCATGTAGCAGATATATTTGCAGCCTGTAGTTATAAAAAAAAATTACGCATTACTCAAATTGTAGGAAACTTTATCCATGTTCTTAATAGGGACTCCCCTTAACTTCAAGACACCAAACATACAGTCTTTCTATTTGTTACAAAGATGTTGACTATCCTGATTCCTCCCTGTGTTGCATATACATGAATGTGCTCGCTGGTGCTACTAAACATTGACGAACATCCCATGGAGATTGGAATACTTTGTTTATCTCTTAATTCCTTCTTATACAAAGGTATTATGGTTAAGAATGTACTAAGATACTCTCAAGGAAAGCCCATATCTAGTTCCTATCTAATCATGTTCTCCAACAGATTAAGAGGCCTTTCAGAGAACAAGATGAACTGTTAATTTTACGTATGTTCTATGCTTAGAGCAATTTATTTCAATTTTCACAGTTAGCTCAATATCTTTTCCAAATTAGCAATCACATCAACATTAAAGTAAATTGCAGATAGAACATAAACATAGATCACAGAAGACAAGCCAAAGACAAGAAGGACACAAGATGTGGCACTAGCCAGGGACAAACCCCAATGTGGGGAAACCCTTGATCAATTCTTCTTATGTGTTCTTCAATAGTTCAGCAGAGAGCGAGAGAGAGAGAGAGAGAGTACATTTACAACATAAGTCAACACTTTGACTTATCTAAATAAGAGCATATATTATCTAAAAAGATGATACATGAGATAGTTGAACTCAGTTGAAGACATGCTGCTTCAACTGGTTCTCCAAGGTGACTCCTATCATTGTTTCACCTCGTTATCATGTTGCACCTCACCGTGTTGCACCATGTTTCACTCATCATCATTATGTTGAACCTGATAACCATGCTGCACACATCACACTGTTGCACCTTATGCTGCCACTGCTGTCCCATGTGCCATTGTTGCACCAAGCTACCACAGTTGTCCCATGTGCCATAGCAGCACCATGCTAGCCACTGCTATGCCATGTGGCATACTGTTGTCCCACTGTTAGTGACATTATTGTACCATGCCATCATTGCTATCATGCTGCCCATGCATCTTGCTGCACTATCATGCATTCAAACTTTGTGTGTCACCTTGTTGTCACATTCCTAACATTGTTGTCCAACTGTTAGTGACTGCTGATCCTATGATTGCTTGTTGTCCCAATGTAGCCTTGATGTACCTTGTTGGTGTCCCAATTGTGCCTTTGCTGCCACATGTCATTGCTGCTGTCCCAATTGTCCTTGTTGTTCCAATGTGTTTGTTGTCCCAATGTGTTTGTTGTGCCAATCTTATTGTCGTTGTTCCAATGTGTTAACATCACCATCCTATTGCTGCTAGCCCTTAAGATAGTCTTGAAATCCATGGTAGAATTTCCTTTCTTTGCTGCGGCCTAACACAGAAGTTATCCTCCTCAACGAGCTCCTTTCTGATGTATTGTGTGTTGCACAATGGACTGCGGCTAGGGCTTCTTTAGGAGAACATCTAGGGCATCTTTAGGACTGCATCTAGTGCTTCCTTACGACTGCGGCTAGGGCTTCTTTAGGACACCATCTAGGGCATCTTCAGGACTGCATCTAGGGCTTCCTTAGGACTGCATCTAGGGCTTCTTCCTCCTAGATTTATCTCACACTAAAACCCAAGATAAGTGGAGAGAAATCAAGAGAGAAGTGTGTGTGAAATGGCTTTCAAGTCATCTCCTTTTATACTAAAACGTTGAGCACATGTGGGTGTTATTTAGTTGCTGGCCGACCTTGACAAATTGTCTCATAACACAAATAAATTCATAACTCCATGAATACTTATCGGAATCGGATGATCTTTAGATCAATCCTACACCTCTCGATGAGAGGGATTCAAGAAAAATATCAGCTGTCCTAAATAAGATGACCCACATGGAGTTTGGCCCTAGTTGCCAATTTTAACATGAATTTTTTTGGATTAACCATTGTTTCCTCCTCAACCTCTTTCTTACCTCCTTTTACAAAGGCCAAAATATTTAGCTTGGTAGAATTTCACTTCTAACTACATGAATTATAGGAAAATTTCAGATTGGATGTTCACGCCATAGTTACTAAATTTGAATTTCAATTTGGTTCACCACATAAAAAACTCCCATGGAAAAATTCCAGTTTGGAAAAAAATCAAGAAAAGTTCAGATAGAAAAGTTGCAAACTATTTTTATTTATTTATTTACTTATTTCCACGTTCAGAATCAGATTCAGAGATTCCAATGAATTTCATACTGTACAGATTTATAATAAAGAAAAAAAACATTGAATGTTAACACAAGAACAACTACTGTACAAATAACTCTGATGACCTACCTGCACCGCTCATGTTTATTGTACTCGTATTCTGTGCTGCATGGCTGATATTAGTACAATAACCCCATAATGATATTCACTGTACATGTAGCATGAATTCATAGAAATCACCCATCTGTCATGGATGCTTTAAAGTAGATTTTACTTTTAATCGCGTACATGATATGCTATTATCATGATCTACTATTTAATTTTTTCTGGTATTATTTAATATAGCATGGTATACTATATAATGTCCACTAGTTGAACTACCAAAGCAAACAGTATTATGATGGAATAATTCAGTCAAACCATGCTAAAGCCTACTGTGCTAAATGCATGAAGGCCTTATTTCTCAGACTGCTGATAAAAATTCTTAACAAAAGCAGGTCACTTCAGTATTTCAACATTAGACAACTAGAATTATGCTTAATGAATATAAACTGCTTGCTTGAAATAAACTGTCAACCTCCCTCATCCTTCCAATAGTTACCTAATTGTAGGAACTTTAGAAAACCACCTCCCAGCTGCAGTGCCGGGATACATAATATGCAGTCAAGAAACTCCTCAGAGGCTGACCAAAAATACAAGCAGGTTAAATGTGGTCCAAACAAAGTGTTGAAAACGTTTTTTGAATCAAAATACTGCATGAAGGATTGAGTGATCATAAATGTGCTTAGGTTGGTCATGTCATGTAATTGGTGGCCCGCAAACCACAAAGCATCAGCTAGAAATACAGAATACATGTTAACTTGGGAAGCAGAAACCTTCTTTCAAAGATTAACATGAAAGATAGGAACCAAGTCATGTGAAACAAACCTAGAAACACATGCTATATGACAAAGAAGCTTATCTCCCGATCTGCATAGAAGATTGTGTTGATTTTGGGTAGCATCGGATGTGCTCTAGCTCCAAAATTTTGTGGAGGGACTAGAACACATGAGATCTCCAAAACTCAAAAATCGTTTGGAGAAATTCCACCCAGATGAGGATTTATTAAAATAATTAATATTTTTAATGGATTCCTAAGTCTAAACTTAGGAAAATGAAAACATTAATGGGTATTAATAAGAATATGGGTGAGAAACTTCTAAGTGACGAGGATCAAGTCTATTTGAATCTTAGACGTTGATTAGGCACTTAATCTCGGTCGTTGATTCATCAACTGTAAAAGTATAAAAGGAGGCTTGAGGGTCAGTTGGAAATATAACAAGGGATCAAAGAAGTTCGATTTTTCTGAGGTGTGGTTTGCTGAGAAAATCGAATTGGTGATCTGAGTTGCAGCAGAGGGGTTGTTAGAAAATTATATATTACAGAGCAATGGAACACATAAAATATTGCAGAAATATAAACACAGAAAAGGTATAAAACAAAAGAAACATAGATATACGTGGTTCACCCAGTTTGGGCTACGTCCATGGAGAAACAATCAGTCCTCCTTTTATATTATCCAGGAAACTGAAGAGATACAACCTATAGCAGATCCGCTATAACACCCTCTCGCTCTCAATCTCCTCTCTCTTCTTTCACTCAGAATACAGATCTACATAGACACAATACAATTCCCTCATATATAGTGAGGGGTCGCCTTCTAGGGCAAAAGAAAAACCCTAAATTAAACATAACTTCTACCGTCAGATCTCTGCCTAATGAACAGCCCAAATTGACTAGAAATTACTATATTTTTACAAGGCAATTTTACATCTATTCTTAGCTTCAGGTCGCTGCCCTCGAAACCCCCCGCCGAGGGGGGACTCCCAAAAGGTCACAGCTGCCCCCCTAGACCCCCCTGCAGCGAATATTTTACAGGCGGCAAGATCTGGGGTCCAATGCGGCGATACCTTTGAAAACAAAAGATAATCAGGCTCCACACCCAACAATATCCCACTTGGAGACTGATTATAGCAACTCCACCGTTGCTTCATTTTCTGGACAATGACTCCACTTTGGACCTGGTTGTTTCTCATCTTCTTCATCATACTTGAAGACCAATTGAAACTGAGCAAATTCTCAGTTTCTCCCTGGTTAAAACTTTTGTTAACATATCTACAGGATTCTGGCTAGTGTGTATCTTTTCCAGCTTCAACTGTCCATCTTCTAATGCTGACCGTATGAAATGGTACTTGAGCTGTATATGCTTAGTCTTGGAATGAAATCCAGAGTTCTTTGCAAGATGTATGGCACTCTGACTATCACTGTATAACCTGCCCAACTCCTGCTTCTTACCTAACTCATCTAGAAACCTTTGTAACCAAATCATTTCTTTATTAGCCCCTGTAGCAGCAACTGGCTAGTGTATATCTTTTCCAGTTTCAACTGTCCATCTTCTAATGCTGACCGTATGAAATGGTACTTGAGTTGTATATGCTTAGTCGTGGAATGAAATGCAGAGTTCTTTGCAAGATGTATGGCACTCTGGCTATCACTGTATAACCTGCCCAACTCCTGCTTCTTACCTAACTCATCCAGAAACCTTTGTAACCAAATCATTTCTTTATTAGCCCCTGTAGCAGCAACATACTCTGCTTCTGTTGTTGAGAGTGCAACAACACTTTGCAGTTTTGAGACCCAACTGACAGTCGTTCCACCTACAGTAAATACATATCTTGTAGTGCTCCTCCTATTATCTCTGTCACCTACCATATCTGCAACAACATATCCCTGTAGAGCAATGTTTGAACCACCAAAGCATAATGCTTGATTTGTGGTACCTCTCAAATACCTGAGAATCCACTTCACCGCCATCCAATGTTCTTTTCTTGGATTGTTCATGTACCTGCTTACAACTCCCACTGCATGTGCCATATCAGGCCTTGTGCAGACCATTGCATACATTAAGCTCTCAATTGCTAATGCATATTGAACTTTAGACATATGAGCCATTTCTTCCCGAGTCTTGGGACACTCCTTACTTAATTTGAAATGGCCAGCCAAAGGTATACTAACTGGTTTTGCATTTTGCATATTAAACCTTTTCAACACCTTTTCTATGTACTCACCTTGAGACAATGTTAATTTGCGATTCTTCCTATCTCTAGTTATTCTCATACCAAGGATTTGTTTTGCAACACCTAAATCCTTCATTGCAAATGAGTTTGCCAATTTCCTTTTGAGCACATTTATTTCCTGCATGTTAGATCCTGCAACAAGCATGTCATCTACATACAATAACAATATAATATAGCTGCCATCATTTTGCTTTTTCAGATAAACACAATTATTAGAGTGACATCTAGTATAACCTTGTTCAGACATAAACTTGTCAAATTTTAGATACCACTGCCTTGGAGACTGTTTTAAGCCATACAAGCTCTTCTTCAACCCGCACACAAGTTTCTCCTTCCCTTTCACTTCATATCCTTGTGGCTGTTGCATATATATCTCTTCCTCCAAATCCCCATGGAGAAAGGCTGTCTTTACATCTAACTGCTAAAGATGCAAATCTTCAGCTGCTACAAGACTCAAAATAGTTCTGATTGAAGTCATTTTAACAACAGGAGAAAATATTTCATATCAAAGTCTATACCCTTTTTCTGTGCAAACCCTTTCACCACAAGTCTAGCTTTATACCTTTTTCTACCTCCATCTTCTTCCTTCAACTTGTAAACCCATTTATTCTGCAACGCTGTTTTACTTGCAAGCAACCTAACTAAGTCCCAAGTCGGGTTATGTGCTAAGGAGTCCATCTCTTATTTCATGGCTTGCTCCCACTTCTTCTTGGTTTCTACCTGCACTGCTTCTTCGTAACATTCTGGTTCACCAGAATCAGTCAACAATACATAATATAATGAAGGCGAGTATCGTTCAAGGAGTCTACTTATCCTGGTAGATCTTCTAACACCACTTTCAGGTGTTTGAAGTGCTTGTTGCTGTTGTGGTTGTTGTTATGGTTGTTGATCATTATGATTTTCAGGCACCATCACTTTTCCTGTGATATCATCAAGCATTGTGTATTCTCTGTTTTCTTTTTCATGTTTCTTTTCTTGCAGTTGATCCTTATACAAAACCTTTTCATTGAATATGACATCTTTGCTCCTAATGATTTTATGTTTTTCATAATCATAAAAGCGATAACCAAAATCATTAACACCATATCCAATAAAGGTACATTTCTTTGATTTAGCCTCAAGCTTTGTTCTATTTTCTTAGTTAATGTGGACAAAGGCTTCACAACCAAAAGTCTTTAAAAAAGAGTAGTTTACCTTTTTACCTGTCCATGCCTCCTCTGGAATACCACCATCCAAAGAACTTGAAGACCCTCTGTTTATTAGATAAACAGCAGTATCTACAGCATCTGCCCAAAATTGTAAAGGCAATCCTGCATGCAATCTC
>APFE030955496.1:28764-138929 GCA_000404065.3 Pinus taeda | reverse complement strand
TTAAATAAACGCTTCATAAGAAATACCTTATTTGAGGCCGAGGGTTTTTCATATAGTTTGGCCAATGCCAACATTAAACCCTCTGTTGTCGTTTCCTTTGAACTATTAAACGCTACCGACGCTGCTAAGCACAGCCGTATCGTTCCAAGTGCCTTTTTGTCAAAAATATCCCATTCTATGTCTGTCATACTCATCGACTTCTTTGTCTTTCGCTCAATGGTAGGTACAGATCTCTCTGATACAGATAATCTTCCATCTGCATCTTCCATGGCTGGTAGTTTTGGCCATTGAAATTTTTGACCCTAAACCTACCATCTTCCGCCATTGCTCCCACTTGAACCAGGAACCCTTCTCTCCTGCGAGTTTGTCAACCAAATAGACCTTCGGCTTTGATACCAGTTGTTAGAAGATTATATATTATAGAGCAATGGAACACAAAATCTTGCAGAAATATAAACACAGAAAATGCATAAAACAAGAGAGACACAGATATACGTGATTCACCTAGTTTGGGCTACGTCCACGGAGAAATAGCCAGTCCTTCTTTTATATTATCCAGGAAACTGAAGAGATACAACCAACAGCAGATCTGCTGTAACACCCTCTTCGCTCTCAATCTCCTCTCTGTTCTTTCACTCAGAATACAGATCTACATACACGCAATACAATTCCCTCATATATAATGAGGGGTTGCCTTTTAGGGCAAAAAAAAACCCTAAATTAAACATAACTTCTACCGTCAGATCTCTGCCTAATGAACGGCCCAGATTGACTACAAATTACTATACTTTTACAAGGCAATTTTACATCTATTCTTAGCTTTGGGGGCGCTGCCCCCGAAACCCCCCGCCAAAAGGGGGCTCCCAAAAGGTCGCAACTGCCCCCGCCCCCTCCTAGACCCCCCCTCCAGCGAATATTTTACGGGCGGCGTTGCCGCCCCATTTCGATCTGGGGTCCAATGCGGCGATACCTTTGAATACAGAAGATAATTAGGCTCCACACCCAACAGGGGCAGGGATAGTTGGGGTTGGAGGATCTTGTCTGGGACCCTGAATACACAACAGAGAGGCAGAGACAAGCCAAAGGAGGCAGCGCAGACCAAGGGAGGCTGACATTGGGCTAGGAGGGTCCATGCGTTGCTTGACGCAATGCCAATGCAGGGGAAGAGTTGCCCTCCTGCAGAAGTTTGAATTCAGTCGGGGAGCAGCAGGATCAGCCGAGAAGGCTGACGTCAAAGCTTAAGGAGGCAGAGGAGGCAATGCAGAGTTGATGCAAAGTCTTAGAGTGCTCCACGCAAGCGCACGCAGCTACTGCGAAGAGGCAACGCAGTTGTAGCCGGCGATAGTCGGATCGGAGGGTTTTTTCGGGTGAAGTGAGGTAATCTCACTTAGGTTTTTGCCAGTATATTTTATCTTTGTAACTGGATAGTCTAGAGGGCATGTAGAGTTGTATTCATAACTACTGCTTAAAAATAGAAAACCCTCGAAGCTGTTGCACAGGTTTTCCCTCACTAGGTTTCTCCGGGGATGTTTGTCCAAAAATAACAGTGTCCCTTGTGTGTTTGTCTCATATCTATTTCAGTTTATGAAGTGTATGTCAGTGTAGTCCGCAGTAGTGTTTTCATCAGTTTTTAAATAATTAATAACTTGTTGAATGAAGAAAAACAAGTAGGAGATAATAAACCGGTGATTGTAGTAGGATTTTTGATTTGTAGATTCAGAAATTTTCACATGGTGTCAGAGGATTGCAAATCATGGGACACTAAGGACATCAATCGGGAGACCCAGTGAATATGTTGTAGAAAAGCAGTTGTCCCGCATGACAGCATTGTTTCAGAGGCAGAGCAGCGGAAGGAGCGAGGCAGAGCCAGAGAAGTGAAGCAGAGGCTAATGGATTGCCTGCGTCAGCATTTTGAACCTGTAGAGGGTGACGCAGTACCCGACAGGAGCTCAGACAGTCACTGCATCAGCTTTCTGGGCCAGCGTAGAGCCTGAGAGACTCAAATCAATTAGTTGTCAGGGCTGGAGGAGCAGAGCAGATTTGATCAGCGGAAGTGGTGGGACATTGTTGTTGTTGGTGCAGAACAGTTTCTGTGGAGACAAAGCTGAGGTAGAGGGAGTCATTGCCTTGACAAATTTCTAGCAAAAGAAATCTAGATCCGGGTTGCAACACCAAAAGAGGTTTGGAGAGGAGTAATTTGACATTTGGCCGAAGGATTTCCTTTAAGGAAATCAAGACTTAGAGGGAGTCTAGACGAGGTTGTTCCTTAGAGGATTTCTAGCGCCAACTAAACCCAGATCCAAGTCTTGAGGGATTAAACCGTCGAAGAGGTAGAAGAGAACCAGTCCTATATTTGTTGAGCAGGGATGGCAGTCAATGCACTGAGGGATCAGGACAGATTGGATGGAGCATCCAATTTTGTCATCTAGAAGGCCAGGAAAATGGCAGTCCTAGACAAGAATCGCATCAAGGACTATGCCTTGAAGGTAGTTGTTACGGTCGACATTGATCTGCTGCAAAAGTACGAGGAGGCCCAAGCGAAGGCTAAATGCATGATTCTAAACAGGGTCAAAGATCATGTGGTCCCACACATTGCTAAGAAGGACACACAACAAGGGAGATGTGGGAAATGTTGACTGCCTTGTACCAAGGGACTTTCGTTCAACAAAAGATGTTATTGGAGAATCAGCTGAGACAATACCAGATGCAGAAGGGAGAAGAGATCGATCCCTTCCTTCTCAGTTTGCAAGGGATTCGAGACCAGTTGACTTTCGTGGGGTCTACACCATATCCTGAGTTCATGGTCAGGACTGCCCTAAATGCAGTCACAAAAAACTGGAAGACATTTGTCCAGAGTATCTTGGGCAAAGCTTCTATCTCCAGTTGGGAGGAAATGTGGGCAGCTCTTCAATAGGGAGAGATCAAGAGGCTGACCAAGGCAGGAAGTAGCGGCAAAGGAGCCCGGGTCAAGAAGGAGGAGGAGGAAAATGCAGCGCTCGCATCATCAGGATAGCATGGGCAGCTGAAAAGGAAGAAAAAGGATATCCAAGGTCAGATGCTTCAAGTGTTGTGAATTAGGACATTTCGCAACTCAATGCCCCTGGAAGAAGGGCAAGGAAGAGGCTGCTCACTCGACGGCTGCTCCAACGAAAGCTAACAAGGAGGATGATGACAAGGATTGTGCCATGAATGCTCATGCACCTCTAGAGAAGAGGTGGGGTGACATAGAGCTATAGTCGAGAGGACTACACAATGGGGGAGGACCCTTGAGGTGCCCAAACTCTTGGATCACATATGGCTACGGAAGACCTTAACGACAGTAGTAACATGACAGGTGTCGGTTGGTGCGAGGTGTGATGGAGCAACAATGGCAGAACTAGAATGCCAAAGTCTGAAGCAGCGCAGTGGATGTTGTAGCGGTGCGAGAGGCACAAAGCAGATTGCAGCAACGCAGCAACAGTAGAGGGTCAGCACAGATTAGTAGCCAAGGTAGCTTCAGCATCACGAAGTATCCATACTAACCAGCTTATCAGTTTTTGGGTGAAGTTTCAGTTACTTATTTCTCAATAACTGAGTTGCAGTGCAGCAGTTAGTAGTGGCAATGCTATGGGCAACATGATGCCGCATTTTGACACGGAGTTGCGGTATAGATGTAGCAATGACAGTGACAGAATCATGGGCAGCAGTACAGGATGCAACAGTGCAATCGATGAAGGGCAACAGACCAAGCATCAATAGCATAAAGGACCAATGCAACAGGCCAAGCATCAGCAGCACAAAGGACCGATGCAGTGGATAAGTGTAATACTTCTATTGAGAAGTATGGCTAGAGCACATTCCTCGCTAAGAGGGAGTGTTGATTTTGGGTAGCATCGGATGTGCCCTAGCTCCGAAATTTTGTGGAGGGGCTAGAACACATGAGATCTCCAAGACCCAGAAATCGTTTGGAAAAAATCCAACCGGATGAAGAGTTATTAAAATATTTAATACTTTTAATCGGTTCATAAGTCTAAACTTAAAAAAATAAAAATATTAATGGGTATTAATAAGAAGATGGGTGAGAAACTTCTAAGTGACAAGGATCAAGTCTGTTTTAATCTTAGTCGTTGATTAGGGACTTAATCTCGGTCGTTGATTCATCAACAGGAAAAGTATAAAAGGAGGTTTGAGGGTCAATTGGAGATATACCAAGGGATCAAAGAAGTTCGATTTTTCTGGGGCATGGTTTGCTAAGAAAATCGAACTGGCGATCTGAGTTGCAGCAAAGGGGCAAGGATAGTTGGGGTTGGAGGATCTTCCCTGGGACCCCAAATACACAACAGAGAGAGGCAGAGACAAGCCAGAGGAGGCAACGCAGACCAAGGGAGGTTGACGTTGGGCCAGGAGGGCCCACGCATTGCTTGATGCAGTGCCAGCGCAGGGGAAGAGATGCCTTCCTGCAAAAGTCTGGATTCAATCGGGGAGCAGCAGGATCAGTCAAGAAGACTGACGTCAAAGCTCCAGGAGGCAGCATAGAGCTGACACAAAGTCTCAAAGTGCTCCACGCATGCCCACGCAGCTACTGCGAAGGGGCAAGGCAGTTGTATCCGGTGATAGTCAGATCGGAGGGATTTTGCTGGGTGAAGTGAGGTAATCTCACTTAGGTTTCTGCTAGTATACTTTATCTCTGTAACTGGATAGCTGAGAGGGCATCCAGAGTTGTATTCAGAACCACTGCTTAATAATAAAAAAAACTCTCAAAGCTGCTGCACCGGTTTTCCCGCATTGGGCTTTTCCAGGGACTTTTGCCCAAAAATAACAGTGTCCCTTGTGAGTTTGTCTTGTATCTATTTCAGTTTATGATGTGTATGTCAATGTAATTTGCAGTAGTGTTTAAATAATTAAATAATGTTGAATGAAAAAAAAAAAGTAGGAGATGATAAACCAGTGATTGTAGTAGGATTTCTGATGTGTAGATTCAGAAATTTTCACAGATTGTATGTATTAAAAAATGCAAATCTATATCTGCTTTATTTAATTTTGCTCAACAGGTGCCTATGTGAGAAAAAAGTATCGTGAATACTTTCATGGACCAGTGATGCTATTCAATCAGGCAGATTCATTCCATGAGAACTGAGAACCTCCACAAATACGATATTTAGACATCTTTTTTACAAGACGTTGTTGCCTTAAAATACCTTTGATTCCTCAAACCATTAATCATTACACCTGCCAATAAGTTCATCTATGAGCTACAGACGAATTTATATTTCCGTCTAGGAATGACCAAAAGTATTCAATTGGTCACATTGAAACACGGAATAAGATTATATCTATAATCATAAATCAGACAGCCTGAGATACCAATCACAGACTAATCTGAAGGCATTCCAATATGGTATTGCATCCCATACATGGGGTAACTATTGGCATCTTCCACAGAACTCCTGCCCATGACAATGCATAGACAAGTTTGATTAAAAATTTAAATATCAAAACAAACAGCATCCAATGAAGCAAAGAGAGTTTAAGAGAGAGAGATAATAACATCATCTGACCACTACAGACTCCAGATGGTTCTGCATGTACTAAAATAAATTGCATTTTGAAATAAAGTAGGGTGTATATTGTCACTATTTCAACTTGTTCTAGCATAACTGACTTTGAAACCATTGCACATTTTCATAACCAACACACGATCATAGGCTGAAAATGAAAGTAAAGCCAAACCAGAAGTAAAACGACAGAAAAACAAATACAAAATTTTAAAACATGCACTTACCACATAAATTACAGACAAAACGTCTACCCTGATCAATGAATCTCATAAAAGGATTTATGTATCCTTTGCAACGAGAGCATCGAACAGGACCACTTTCTCCAAAATCCACTACCTGCATTAATAAAACCAACATGAAAAAGGACAAAGAGTAAAACAATGTTATATAGAATTTACAATAGGTGAACGAGTCACTGAACTAAGAAGCTTGAATAAAAAATCATAAGCTTCAATTTATCTGACTTGGAATCTTAAGTCCTGTTTTAATATTGCAGAGTCCGCCAACAGAATGTTTTCAATATGCCAAACATGCTATAGATGAACACTATCTCGTTCAAGATGAAAACAAAACAAAACACCTAATTAAATTTAAGATAATATTGGCTGTTTAAACTATGATGCAATAGAAAAATCTGACACCAGTGTGCATCATCAACATAGGACTAACATTATAAAAGCAATCAACAGAAAACACAAGAACCGCTACCTGAATTGGTTCTTCTGAAGGATGAGGGAGAGCAAATGGCTGCACCATCAAAGCCAAAGGCATTCCTGAAGTACTTAACAAATCACCTGAGCAAGGGATCTGTTGTGTACCATGCAAAGTCAAAAAGTGAAACATTTCAATTGTACCATCACTTGATTACAAACACAGAATGGTATATCTCCATTAATTAGGAAAAAAAGGATGCTTCCTTTGAATCAATGGAGATGTATGAACATATATGCCGATGGATGAGCATGATTCAATCCATTAAGAAAGAGATATACTTAATAAGGAAATTGTAAAATGAAAGTTTGTGAGTACCTGGTTTAGAGTACACCGCATGTAGCGTGGGCTACAATTGCCAGTGTCCTTAACAATAAAATCGCTTGTTGCCGACTTCAGATAAGTAACCCAACATCAGTTTAAAATCAGAAAACGTGCCTGCTCACTATGGATAATTTTTAGGAAACAACAGAATTACAAAACGATATGCATATTTTCTACTATTTATCATGATAAGTTAAGGCTGATTGTGGCAGTCCAATATATCTAGAGTAAATCACCAGAATAATGAATGAATAACGTACAGGAGGAAGATTTGCTTGGTTATTGGTACGGGTTTCAAATATTAATGAAGTAGAAGTTGATAGAGGTCGTGGAATTTGGTTCGGATCAATGCGTGAAGTGCCCGATGTTTGTGATCCTGTTGCAGGTGATCCTGGCTGTGTCATACCCAATACCCCTGATCCAGAAGGATGACCCATGGCGGGAGGCACAGGTGGAATGGTTTGACTCAGTGCTCTAGGTGGTGGTGGCATACCAAACATCCCTGGAGTTTGAATCCCAGTTGCTGGTGGAGGGGGTAATACCTGTAACAAATTATAAATGCAGCAAACTGTCAATCTAAATTTCCATAACCCAGTTTAAAATAAAATAATAACCAAATATGATATTGTTTACTCCATAAAGAAAAGAAAAAAAATTAAGCAACAAGAAGATTCAATTTATGGTGGTGAAATTCTAAGAAGACAAGCTTGAAAGCAAATTATTAAGAATCAAGAAAAAGTTAAATTAAAAAGGAGGAATTAATATTACAGACATTTTCATCAGCGATGGAGGAAGTAATTGCCACCATATAGTTTTTTTGTCTAGATAGACTTTCAGAGAAATTCAGCTGTCATTAAAATTACTATTTAATACTGTAGTAAACTCCAAAGACTATCTCCCACCTTCCTCAAGGAAAAAACAAAAGGAGCACCAAAGTCAAGAATAACACAACACTGTTTGAGTAGCATGACAACCTATGTAGAAGTAAAGATAATTAAATCAAAAGGGAATTGATATACAAAACATTTTAGTCACCGATAGAGAATAATTGCCAGTCTATTAATTATTAGTCTAGATGGACCCCAGTAAATTTCAGCTGTCATTCAAATTAATGTTGCAGTAAACTCCAACGATTATATCTCACCTTCCTAAAAAGCAAAAGGAGAATAAAAGACGAGAATAACACAACAACATGAGTAGCATGACAAGCTATAATATGACTCTACTATTGCAATTCTTGTAATGATCCAAGAGCTACGTATTTTAGGTAGATTAAGTGATAAGTGAAACTCATTTATTAGATCAGGCTCAAACAGTTGTCAAGGCTACAGTGCCTTGCAGCAAATTCTACTATGAGCATCAGAGATACAGCAGAGCAAGGTTGCTTACTGCCATAAATGAAGTCAAAACCTCAATGTAAATGACCTTGCATTGTGTTCAGCAAATCCAAGTGGCTTTATAAAGGTGCACAAAGAATATGGCTTTACAAAGATGGACAAAGAATAGAAGGCAACAACTGTGCAATTCAGTATCTGAACATTGGTTCCAGCTAGGACACGCTAAGTCCATATAGCAATTCATTACTCTTGCATTTACTTTTCATTCTCTATACATCATACAACTTTTATGACTCTGTCTTCTTAATTATATTCATATCAATAAACCCATAAATTGACTCAAAGTGCAGATGCTTCAGACAGTTTGCCACATTACACAGCAATATGTTAATTTCTGCTTGGCACTTGCAGCTTTCAATTATCTGTTTTGAACAACTCGTTTTCCTTTCCTTCTTGCAAAGGCCCTCATTTTGTCAATGCCATTATCCTCTTTTACAATGGTGTTACTCGTATGGGTACTCACAACCAATCATGACAGACAGGTGAACAGAACATCCTGGGTGAGATTTTACGGAAAGGTATGCAGAACGTCCTGAGTGAGATTTTGGGGGAAAGGTATGCAATAAGATACAATACAATAAAATCATTCATGTCCAATGAATGGCCAGTAAAGTATGTCAGTGAGGCTACCAGCAGCATAATAGAAAATGGGAGTGCTATAGCAACTACTACATCTAAGCTAGCTGCAACAATTAGAGATAAAATTTAGAAGCAAAAATCAAAGATCCACAAGGTAAGCAATTAGTCCAAGAGTGGACAAGGACAGGTACATGAAAAGAAATGAATCCAAGAGAATGACCACCATTGAAAAGGAGAATGCTAAGTTGTACTGAAGGTAGAGGCCAAGGCCGAGAGAAAAGAGAGGGAACACTCCCCCAAGTCCACAATCATTCTAAATCTGATCTACAAGATGAGATCATTTTTTTGAGGACTTTGTTTCACAGCTTTGTGAGGAAGATATCCCACTTCAGAATGTTAATGTAAGACTCTTTGACAAGTATAAGGACTTGAAGCAATATTATGATCTCCTCCTTTCTCAGTTGGACAAGTTCATGCAAACTCTGCATGACCTCAACTGAGACCTTGAACAGCAAATTGAAATAAGTGATTTGAGAAGTATAGAGGCTTGTCTTAGAAAATTGCAAATTCCTGCCCCTTCTGTTTATGAAAGTGCTATAATCTTGTTGAGTATCGGCTTGAAGAAAATCTCCTGGATGAATCAAAGCAGCATAAAGTGTTGCTCGACTGTTTGGAGAAAAATGTTCACTGCTCCTAAAGCAAAATTCTCTCCCTCCTTTACTGATGCATTTACTTTTGCATCTATCTCTACATCAAGTCCAGTACTCAAGGCCACCCAAAGCAAAATTCTCTCCCTCCTTTACTGATGCATTTACTTTTGCATCTATCTCTACATCAAGTCCAGTACTCAAGGCCACCCATGAGTACTTGTTGATTCTAAAATACAAGAGAAACGAAGAAGTTCTTGACAGTTTTGGACTACTTCTCATGAATCCGCCATAGCTGAACACTCTCATAATACCAAGCATCTCATTTGTTTTGATAAAACCAAAATCCTTGCGTCTGCCCCCTTCCATTCCAACCGTGTCATCAGGGAAGCTCTTGAGATTGAAAAGCATCCTAACAACTTTAATCAAGAAGATGGGTACCAATTAAGCCATTCTTGGAAACCAACCATTCATTTCCTATCTTCCAAATCCGGTCCCTCTAATACTAATTCTAATCCATCTTATTCACCGTGCTCCCCCCCGACCCCTGCTCCTCTTCATCTTCTCTATCTCCTCTTTCTATCCTTATTTCTTCTTGGTCTTCCTATTCATTCAATTCTCCCTCTTCTAATTAAATATCTTTTAGTTTCATATATTCACATCGTCTTTTTCCTATCCAATCTAAGTTATCATTTCTGGGTTATTATTTTATTAATTTCTTTTAAACTAAAATCTCTTAATTTCTTAATATTCTTTCCCCTAAATAAAATTAAAATGAAAATAAATTAAATAAATATATATATTTTTTGAACTAGTTCAAATTTCATTCTCTTTTTTCCACATTAATTCTAATTTGACAAATCCTAAATTAATATATATCATTCTAATCCTATCCCTTTATTATACATAATAATTGAATAATTTCATTATTTTGTGTTTATATATATATGTTGCACGAAACTTCAAAGAACCCGACCTTTCAAGCTGTACCCATACCAGAAACTCTAAAACTTGGCCGAAACTCAACCATCATGCAATCATCTATTAGAGTTAATATAGGCTTGTTTTTCCTTTTAAATTGTCATATATGGGTCTTATTCCCTTTTTCCTTGCAAGATAATGTGTTATTCACCTATTTATTTATATATATTTTTTTTTATATACATATATTGATGTTTCGATCAACGTTTCCATTTTTGGGAGGTGACATTTCTAAATGTACCCATTTCAGAAACTCTGAAATGTTTCGGCGTTTTGTGCAACTTATATATATATATATATATATATTTATTGCTATACCTATTCTAACTAATTTGATTTAAAATCTTTATTATTTAAAATAATTCTATTGTCAATTTGATTATTATATTTATTAATTCTTTAATTCAAATTTGACCATAATCATAATCATAATCATGTTAATTATTATTATTATATTCCATTTTCAATTTCATGCTCCTAATCAATTTAAAATAATATTTCTCTATTATCAAATTGAATAATTAATAAATTAATATTTACAACCTAAATCAAATTAATTTAAAATAATAAAAAATTGACTATAGTCAATTTGAATAATTAATTTCATTTTACCAATTTAACTTTAATATTTCATTATAATTGTTTTAATCTCTAATAATTGTTTTATTTCATTATAGTCAAAAATATAATCAACGTCCCCATCATTCTCACTACTTAATGGCTATATTGAAGAATGAAACTAGTGTCAGTTTTTCATAATTGTATTTGTCAAAAGAAATTTTATTGTTAAAGAAATTGACTTATTAAAGCATGGGTTTCATGCTTGGATCAATGATTTTTAAGTCAATGCCTCCATTGAAGGCTTCTATGTTTTGTCTTGAGTCAATAGAGCCATTGTCAGTGTTATTAAACCCTTCTTGGGCTTTTGTATCATGTAAAAAGAATTATTTTTGAGTCAAAAAGGTCACTTGTCACCTCCACACCAAGTCGGCCCTGTCCTCACGAAGTCGCCCTAGATTAGGGCTATTCGACCCAGCAAAAAGGCTATATATAGAGAGGCAGCTCGACCTATTTGGAGCACTCGCTCAACAAGTTCGATCTACAAGAGAAAGAAGCAAAAAATGACAGTGAAGTTGCAAGAGAAGGAAAGAGGCTGGGAAGACCTAAATTGAGTTCTTGGGCAAGCTCTCTCTCACACGTGCGAAGTTTTGGGTTGTTGCTAGGGCCGAAATTTTGAATCTACTGTAGGTCCAAAATTATGAAGTTGGGGGTCGAAAATCAGTAGCTGGGGGCCGAAATTCTGGATTGTTGTTGAAATTAAGAAGCCGACACATGGAGACTTCCGCGAAAATCATCTATTGGAAGGAAGGGTTGACATAGTGATTGGAGAGGTCTTTGTCTAAGTATAAAGGGTCTTGGATTGTCTCATCTTGATTTGAATCTACTAGTGGAAGAGTTAGACAAAGTTTTCCCCTTGGAGGGGTTTTGCTCTAGCTAAGTGCCTACATCTTGTGGCTCTTGTTCTTGTGGTCTTCATATACATTTTAATTTGGTAATTGCTTGATGAAAGATAAACTAACAAAGAAGTAAAAGAAGCCAGCATAAATCACAAGTAATTATCAAGAAAGAGGAATCAAACCCTAATTTTTATAAGCATTGATTTCTCAACATGGTTTCGACGCTAAGGTGAAAGGAGGACTAGTTGAAAATCACTTTATTGGAGGAAGGAAAAGCAGTCTTGGAAAAAAAGGTTACTCACTCAATGGCAAGTTATTTGAAGATGGGACTCAATATCATGAAAATTGGAAGAAGCTAGATTGGAAGGATCATCTACAATCTATCTAGGAGATTCAAGAGTGATGAATTCTTGGTTGCACTTATAGGTACACTTGATGATGACAATGCATGGATCATTGATAGTGGAGCCTCAAGACATATGACGGGACAAAGCAGACAACTTTATACTCAATAAGAGAATCATCATCACATGCAATGGAGCTAGGAGACAACAACAGTTATGTAGTCAAAAGCCTTGGATCTACATCATTGAAGCTAGAAAGTGGAGCAAAGCCACACCTCAACAACATCCTCTATGTCCTAGGTTTGGGGAAAGGATTCAAGTATTGAAAAGGCAAAGGTTATTGGAGTTAGTAAAGGAAGACTATATAGAGTTATAACACCATCTCCTCAAGCCCTAGCTCACATGGAGATCAATCCTATTGAGCTTTGGCATAGAAGATATGCACATATTCATTACAAGATAATACCCTCTCTTAGTCAAATGGTAAAGGGCATCCCCAACATCAAGAAAGATCATAAAGGAATATGCAAGGGATGTGCTTTGGGAAAGAATACTAGAAAACCTTTTACAAGTAGTGACACAAGGTCTAAGGAGATATTAGACCTCATTCATTCTAATGTGTGTGGACCCATGTATAATAAATATCTTGGAGGCCATCTTTACCATGTGACATTCATTAATGATCACTCGAAGAAGACATGGCTCTATCTTCTCAAGAGAAAAGACAAAGTATTTGAAAAGTTCAAAGAATTTAGATCCGAAGTTGATACCTTAACTGAAGGAAAGATAAAGACTCTCAGATTCGAAAATGGAGGGGAATACACTTCAAAAGTTGTAAAGAAGTGGGTATTAGGAGGGAGATCATTGTTCCCTAAATACTATGATATTTGATCAAGATCTACCAAAATTTCTATGGGGAGAAGCAGCCATGGCATCAGTATACATCCAAAATAGAAGTCCTCATAGAATCATTAACAATATGAGACTGGCAGAAGCATTCACAGGGAAGAAGCCATGTGTAGACCATCTCCAAATCTTTGGGTGTCCCGCATACATCCATGTTCCAAAAGACAAGCAAAGGAAGCTAGACTCTATAAGTATAAAAGGTATATTTGTTGGTTATAGCCTTTCATCAAAGGCTTATAGAATCTACATCAAGGAAGGAAGACAAATCAAAGTTAACAAGGATGTTATATTTGATGAAAACCATGCCTACAAAAGATCCAAGGATATCCGATATACCAATCGAATCCGATGAAGAAAATGTACAGCTATTTGAAGAAGAAGGCAACATGACAAGGCACCTACAAACCAAGAAGAAGAAGAAGAAGAAGAAGGACCAAGTGAGCCTATTCAACCTATAGTCATTTCCGAAACATAGAAGAGGCCAAATTGACTAAAATCTACACTTGAAGATGCCTAAGGACATGGAGCAACTAAAGGATCTTTCAGAGAAAGCAAAAGACCGAAAAGATACTCAAGATATGCAACATACATTACGAAGTTAATCGTAGCAGAACCAACTACCTTTGAATAAGTCGCTCATCAAGAAGAATGGAAGAAAGCAATGCAGGAGGAATATCAATTTATCATGAAGAATGGGATTTGGGAAATCGTTCCTAGACTTAGTGACAAATTTGTTATCACTTTCAAATGGATTTACAAGATCAAACTTGTCGTAGATGGCAGCATAGACAAATACAAAGCCAGATTTGTTGCAAGGAATTTCTCTCACAAAGAAGGAATAGATTATGAAGAAACCTTTGATCCTACTGCCAGGTATACCACTATTAGATCTTTGGTTTCACTAGCTGCTACTATGGGATGGAATATCCATCAAATGGACGTCAAAACAACATTTCTAGAATCTAAATGGAACCATTGATGAAGAAGTATCTATTGAACAACTAGAGGGCTTTAAGATAAATAGCAGGATGCTCATGTTTGCTGACTAAAGAAAGCTCTATATGGCTTGAAACAAGCTCCTAGGGCTTCGTATGCCCTTTGGATGCATATCTCTTAAGGATTGGGTTCATCAAAAGTTATGTTGATGCAAACCTCTACATCAAGATAGTGAAGAATGAACTAGTTATTATACTTTTATATGTGGATGATTTATTCATATAGGTGTGGAGCACAGAATCCTAGAATGAAAGAAAATGTTGGCAGTAGAATTTGAAATGAAAGATCTAAGACTCGTGCATTATTACTTGGGCTTGGAAGTTTGGCAGAAACCCGATGAGATATATCTTGGGTCAAGGAAAGTACATAATCAAGATGTTACAAAAGTTTGGTATGATGGATTCCAAGCCATAGTTATTAGAACTGGGCCAGTCATTGAACTGGTAGACCCGCCAGACCGAGAACAAATCAAAACCGTACAGAAACCAGTAAAAAAACGAACCAAAAAGTTGGTCAACCAAAAACACATCAAATATTCAAATTTTAAAGAAAAACATATATATTCATGTGCAATGTACATCCATATGAATCCAAACCATTTATACAAAAATAATCAAAATTTCTCATTTATATAGCATGTAAGGGTACACATAACCAAAATAGCATCGAGTGCAATCCATCTCTAAACCGAAAATGCATCAGCAAACAAGCTCCACGTGGCCTCTAGCATCCAAAATAAATTATGCTACAACAAATACCTACATATGATCAAAATCATTTCCTATATTGGGATCTTTGTCATCAACATCACCCTCTAAGCATTAAAATAAGATAGAAAAATCATAGCATGTCAATTCAAGATTTTGTTTGAGTGATGGGCATTATTTTTAGTAGGCTCATGATAGAGGAGTTCAGCAACCAATGCCACTAACATCAAAGTACCTAGAGGGCTTGGTGCTCTTGATTAAATACTAGTTCCATGCCCCAGTACATGTGAAAATCCAATGTAGCGTTGCAATCCCCCCAATCCTGAAATCCTGGAAAACTGTAAGTCTGTTGGATTTTGAGTGAGATCTAAATTCTACTTTCTCCATATGAAATCCAATGAGGTCAAAAATCCTAAGTCATTTCATGGTAATGTTAAAAATTTAAGTAAAAGGATGAAAATGAAAGATAATGGAGAATGTCACTTTTACTTTAAGAATTTAAATTACCATGAAATGCATATCAAGAATATGGCCATATGCTTGAATATTAGGCACCTGTTATGGGCTAGTGCTCAACTAAGACAAACATTAAAAGGAAAAAAGTAAAACGGGCTCCACTAGCTATGTTCTACGTCACTTTACCCTATCAAACCAGACAAAAACGGTTCGAACGAGTTTTTGATTCAAAACGATTGGACCGGTTGGTCTGGTTAGATCCTTGTAACATTGTTCCAAGCCTATTACTACTCCCATGATCACAAATCTCAAGAAGTTGAGAAGTTGTGACTCTAGTCTCGTCAATCCTATAAGCTATCGTAAGTTGATGGGATCTTTGATGTACTTGGTAAATACTAGACCTGATATATGCTTTGTTGTAAATGTTCTTAGTCAATTTCAGTAGGAGCCTTGTCATGACCATTAGATAGCTACCAAGCATATCTTGAGATACCTACATGGAACAATTCATCATTGTCTGAAGTATCATGGAAAGGAATTTAAGTTAAAAAGTTTTAACGATTCCGATTGGGGTGGCAGTGACATTGATGGAAGAAGCACTACCGCTTGTCGTTTCAGTTTGGGGTATGCAATGATTTCATGGAGTAGAAAACAAGATCATGTTGCGTTAAGTAGTGTTAAATTTGAATATGTTGTTGCATGTGAAGTAGGAAAAGAAGCTTTTTGGTTAAGAAAACTATTCTCTGATTTGTTTGGAAAGCCTCTAGATCATACAGTGATAAATTGTGATAATCAAAGCAACATCAAGATGTCTAAATACCTCGTATTTCATGCCAAGACAAAGCATACCAACAACAAGTACCATACATTAAGAGTTTGGTACAAGATGGGGTCATGAAGCTACAATATATTAAGATGGATGAACAGGTAGCTTACGTGTTGACGAAATCTCTTCCGAATAAGAAGTTCAAATATTTCAGAAGCATGCTTGGATTGGTTGATGTTACAGATTTAGTTGATAGGGAGAGATGAAGCATCTTGTGGCAACAATATGTTTAGGAGGACATCTGGTCGGCCTTGGTCATGGAGCTCCGACCTTGGATACGCACCTAAATCCCTGGGTTGGTGTTAGAGCATAAAAGCTTGACGGTACCTAGAGAGGCTAACGCTTGAGTATAACTTAGTCCCACCCAATTAGATTACCCTGGTCAGGTATCTAATCTGTAGCGTTGTGTGTGCTAGAACTCTTCATAGTTCATATCATTTTGAGATCTTCCATGTACCTATGTATGTATGTAATTATGAATACCTTCCTATTTAAGAGGGAGTGTTGAAGAATGTAACTAGTGTTGGTCTTCATAATTGTATTTTTCAAAAGAAATTTTATTGTTAAAGAAATTGAGTTATTAAAGCTTGGGTCAATGATTTTTAGGTCAAAGCCTCCGTTGAAGGCTTCTAGGTTTTGTCTTGAGTCAATAGAGTCGTTGTCATTTTTATTAAACCCTTCTTGGGCTTTTGTATCATGTAAAAAGAATTATTTTTGAGTCAAAAAGGTCATTTGTCACCTCCACACCAAGTCAACCTTGTCCTCATGAAGTCAGCCTGGATTAGGGCTATTCAACCTAGCAAAAATACTATATATAGAGAGGCAACTCGACCTATTTGAATCACTCACTCAACAAGTTCGATCTACAAGAGAAAGAAGCAGAAAAGGAGAGCGAAGTTGCAGGAGAAGGAAAGGAGTTGGGAAGACCTTAATCGAGTTCTTGGGCATCTCTCTCTCACACATGCGAAGTTTCTAGGTTGTTGTTGGGGCCGAAATTACGAATCTACTACAAGTCCGAAATTTTGAAGTTGGGGGTCGAAAATTTGTAGTTGCGGGGCCGAAATTATGGATTGTAGTTGCAACTGAGAAGCTGACACTTAGAGATTTTGGTAGAAATCATCTATTGGAAGGAAGGGTTGACTTGGTGATTGGAGGAGGTCTTTGACTAGGTCTAAAGGGTCTTGGATTGTCTCATCTTGATTTGAAACTACTAGAGGAAGAGTTAGACTGTGTTTTCCCCTTGGAGGGGTTTTGCATTGGCTAAGTGCCTACATCTTGTGTCTCTTGTTCTTGTGGTTTTCATATCCATTTAATTTGATAATTGCTTGATGAAAGATAAACTAACAAAGAAGTAAAAGAAGACATCATAAATCACAAGTAATTATCAAGAAAGAGGAATCAAACCCTAATTTTTATAAGCATTGGTTTCTCAACATATCCCAACTCCATCTTCTTATTAACTTTCACATCATCAGAAAAGATTGATGTCCTTGAAGATGGGTAAGTGTTCACACGAAATGTCGGGTAGATAAATGACAACACAGCTCACTAGAAGTTTTGATCTACATCAAATTAATGACTGTGGAAATATTCATACTAAAATATTCATGAGTTATCTTGTCTTGATTTTGACAAATACATTAAAGGCTTTGGTTCTAATTGTTGTGAAAAATCAGTTACCCGATTCCTACCGCAACAACTGATGTTAATTCGATTAGCCAATTTACTTGTGTGCTACGGCAAATATCGAATTAAATACACTGCAGCCTATACAAATAAAATTGTGAATACTAAATACAACACAAGAGAGAAATAAACATCACACATATCTACACAGTTATTTTTGGACAGAAGTCCCCAGAAAAATCTAATGCGGGAAAACCGGTGGAGAAACTGAGAGTTTTATTTTGCAGTAGTAATTTTGAGTACAGTTCGTTGGATGCCCAATTGGCTACTGATACAGAGAGAAACTGGACAAAACGAAATAGTGAGATGATCTCACCATGTCACTGGAAGATTCAACTCTGATCTGCTGGGAGTGAGCCTCTGCGTCCCTTCTACGTCAACCTCTGTACAGAACTGTGTCAACCCCACGCAATCTCTGTCACCTCTATTGGGGACTATGTTGCTCTTCCTTCTGACACTCTGTTGGCTGGAAACTTCAACTCTCAGCCTCCCGGTCTCACACCCCGGCTTCTAAAACTCCATTTCCTTAGTAGGAATTCAATCTCCCTTCAGGCTCTGTGTGGCCCAGTGTCAGCCTCTCAAGACGTCGTTTTGCACTCTCTGCCTTGTACTCTCTGCCTCAGGAAAACTCCTCACTGAATACTATCCCTGCCCCTCACTACAAAAAAATCACTTCGAATTTTCTCTCTCGGCAAACATTGTGCTTCCGATTTTCGATCTTTTGATCTCCACTCGATGTGTTCTCCAAGTGCCCATCAATGTCTTTCTTATAATCCTCCTGTTGAGAACCAACGGCCCAAATTAGATTCTAATCAATGGCTCAGATCATTTTGGCTTGATCCTCATCTTCTTTTAGAAGTTTCATCCACAGTTAGATTAATACCCTTTAATTATTTTAATTTCCTAAGTTTAGACTTAGGCACCCATTAAAAATAATTAATTATTTTAATAAAACTGATTGCTAGTGGAATTTACCAAAACAATTTATGGGTATTGTGGAATACATGTGTCCAAGCCTCCCTACAAATTTTGAGGCTTAGAACACATCTGATGCTACCAGAAATCAACAATTGCTTCATCAAATGGGTCACATTGGTGGTGGAATTGGCAGGCATAGACGGGGAATTATTAATCCTATTGTGCATGAGATGGGACTACTACAAAAAGGCATTGGATATGTTAAGAAACCTCACCAGATGCAAGTCACATTGGTCTCTCAACCACTTTTGTTTCTAAAAAACTAGACCTTACATCGTCATATGATTTTTCTCTACTAACACTCCAATCTGTTGCACAAGGACAAGATCCTGCAATTTCTATTCAGTCGGTACCAAATTCTTCACCATTTGCATCTCAGTCATATCTAATCATTGTGATTGGAAGCATTCTCACTCTCCATATAGGTATCAAAAATTCCTTTTGGTACTCTAGTAATTGTTCTTACAAATATTTATTTAAGAGGTATAAATAGCCTTGGCTCAAGGAAAGGTGCTTAGGCAAGGTCTTCTCATTTTCTTGATTTCATGTACCGTTTGTATTGTTTTCCTTTAGTTCTTCATAAGAATTCAATTGTTGTTTTTATGCACCCTGGTTTTTAAATGCATGAATTACATCCACTCAGCCACATTTGGGATAGTATGTGTTCAAGGACTCAGTTCATGTTACAATCATTTGTGAAAGAATAGTGTGCTTGTCATCCTTCTGCTAGGTTTGTTGTTTTTATGCACCCTGGTTTTTAAATGTATGAATTACATCCACTCAGCCACATTTGGGATAGTATGTGTTCAAGGACTCAGTTCATGTTACAATCATTTGTGAAAGAATAGTGTGCTTGTCATCCTTCTGCTAGGTTTGTGTGACAGAGATTGGTCCTTGTGTGCTGGAGCTAATTTGGTAATCTTGTTTCCAATCTGACTACCCCTGTGTTTTGAAAAGCGGTTCAAGTCAATTTGGACTTGATCAACTCATCCAAGTGGACCAACAATCATATCGACTCACCCTGCTACTCGACTCGAAGAGCCAGTTTCGAAGCAAACCCAAACCAACCAAATCAAAGCATACCAAACCAGCCCTACTCATCCAAGTAGATACTGGACCACCCCAATGAAATGCAAAATCAGTTTTCTTTTAATAGGATTTGACAAGAAATGCTAGAAATTAATGGTAATGTTAAATTCTTGAAGCAAAAGGATAAAAAGAAAAGGTGCCATGAATTGTTTCAGGATGTTTGAGAGTAGTTCCAACCTAATCAGACTTCAGATGGAGAAAGTATAATTTCATATCTCATTCAAAATTCAGCTTACTTAACAATTTTCAACATTTATGGATCAATAGGATTGCAACATTTCCATTGGATTCTACAAGTATTAGGATAAAGGATTGGCATTTAATCAAGGGCCCCAAAAACTTTATGTACCTTGATGTTGGCGGTATTGATTATTGAACTCTATCATGGCCTTAATAAAAACATACCCTTCACTCAAAACAAAATCATTGATTAGGCATGTTAAGCTTTTACTGCCATATAGCCCCAAGGGATAACTCAATTGGTCGAGCCCTCATTGCTAAGTATCTTGCCTATTAGGAGGTCACGAGGTCAAACCTCCTCGATGCCAGTGAGGTTAGGCCTGATATATTAGGCCACCTTTGATGGATCTGTGTGGATTACTACCCGTGGACATAGCAGCCACTCAGTGACCACGAACCATGGTTGCCTTGATAAAAAAAGTTTAAAAAAAAACTTTCACTACCATATTAACAATGTGGAAAAAGTCGAAGTCGACATTAAATCAGCAAGGATCCAGAAATTGAAAAATTCGTTAAAGTCGGGAGGTTTTTGAAAAAGTCAGCAAAATTTAAAAAAAAAAAATACAAAACTATTCATTTAAAAAAATATATTGTTAAAGAAACTACCTCACTCACGATTTTTTGGAAAAACTCTAGAGTTTATCCTGACTTTTTCGATAAAATCCCATTTTTTTCAACAACAAAAAATTAAAGTCGTTAAAGAAACTACCTCACTCACGATTTTTTGGAAAAACTCCTGACTTAATCCTGACTCTTTTGATTGGGAAAAAATCACCAAAAAGTCGGCCGATAAAATCGGCTAGTCCAAAAAATCGGACTTTGTCGATTTTATCGTGACTTTTTCCAAACTGCATATTAAACCTTAAGTGGCTTAGATTACGTAGTTTCCTCAAAATTGGATGGTGTTGACTGATGTTCCTAGAGAAGGAAGGTAGACGCAAAGCACAAACAAGGGGCAAAGAGTAATACTAAAGATGAGGATCCCAATATAAACAATGGTGGAACATTGGTTGTCATTTATGTTTGTCATCGCTCATTTATTCATAATGCATTCTTTCAAAGTTTCAATAATTTTTTGACTTATGGGTTGGAATCTCTAAACAAATAACAAAAAAAAAATCATTGAAGTTTAAATATTTTATGTATTTTTTATTAATTGAAGTTAGAGAAGGAAGGGTTCTGCTAAATTTATAAGTGCACTAAATTTGGCAGAAGAACCCGCATGTGACGCTAAGCCGCAGTCTTACTTTCTCTGGGTGTTGACTTAGGAAATTTTCCTATAGTAAAAAATAGTAAATCGAACTCAGCATGCATGGAGATTTTATCTCAGTTCAACTTCAATTCAGTGAGCCAATTTGACTTGAATTCAAGAGGCCAGTTCGCTTGAGTTCAAGATGTCCATTAGACTTGAGTTAAGTGAGGCAATTCGACTTGGGTTCAGAAAGCCAATTCGCTTGAGTTGAAGGGCAGTTTAATTCTATATAGAGAAGGCCACAAACTTGGTAAGCCATATGATTATGCACTAGCGAGAATTTGTGTTTTGATCTCAGGAAAATAGTTCCAAATCAGCACATGAGGTCAGAGAGAGCACACCACTTAAGGAGGCCGAGATAGCTTGCTCAAGGAGGCAGTTCAACCTGTACAATTGGTACAGCTGTGCACAAGAGAGGCCGAATTGGTCTAGGGTGTGCGAGATATTTTGTAGAGGAACAAAGAGTAAGAAGGGAATTTTTCCCAAGTGATTTGTAATTAATACTGAAAATTTTCTGAGCAGATAAATAAAAACACAAATTAGCAGGTTTTCCCCAATTGCGGTTTCCTGGGTATGTTTGGTGTTTTGTTAATTGTATGCTTGTATCTTTATGAATTTATTTTCCGCTGCAAATTCATTAAAATACTCAGTATATTTGATCAGTGGATTTCGCAGTTCAATTTTCTAGTTCTTGCATCTCAAAATGCTGCTCAATTTAGTTGTTGGGGATTAGAAAAATAACATTTTTTAGTAAGTCAAGTGATTGAAATCAGATCAGTCTGTGTCAATCTAAGTCTGAGTGTATGTCCAATTCTAACTCCAAATCTGAATTGACCCTCAACTAAGCCAAGTCCAAGCTTGAGTTGACCCTCAAATGATTTGGATTCCAAGTCCAAGTTTGAAAACAATGCTTGACCTCAATTTATTTTGAATTGAGTCTAAAAATCTTGGACCACATAGATATTATGGAACTCAGAAGAACACTACAAAGACATGATGAATTTATCAAGCGTAAACAACAAAAACAACAAAACCTTGTCAAACTCAGCTTGTAATTTGCATTAGAGTTTGTGCTCAATTTGATTCTAATCAATGGATATGATTTGACAAGTTTGTTCTTCAAATCAAAACAATTTTTTTTTAAATTCAACAAATTTAGAGTTTCATCAATGAAATTTGTTGAACCTTTGCTACTAATGCCTTTTTTTCTTTTACTTTTTTCTATTTTGCATTTTTTTAAATTCAGCAAATTTTCAGTTTCGTCAAATGAAATTTGTTGAACCTTGCTAATGATGCCTATACTATGGTCTTTTGTCCCCTTGATCGCATTGGCTATATGGACACGTGGGCCAACCCATTTGGATCCTATGTTGCACAGGGACCCGTCCCCCCAAAAAATACTCACATACCCTACATCCCCACGTTCCAGGGACTTTTGGACCCTTAGGAAGCGTCCCCAAACTGTTGGGGACTCCATTGGGGACTTGGGAGCTTGCTAGCTGTCCCCAAGACGTTCCGGACAGGTTTCAGGGATGCTTCGAACAGATTTCAAGGGTTTTCTGAGCAGATTTCAAAGATGTTTTGGGAAAGTTTTAGGTATACCATATAATCCAAGCACAGAGCTTCAATTTTGACGATCATGAACATTGATGATTGAACAGTATGATCATTTTTCCCATTCATTTTTTTGGAATGCATTGAATCTAAATTTTTTGTACAAGTTGCAGCTCAAAACATGGGTTTTGTATGATGGGTTTCATTTTGGATTTCTACTGATTTAGATATTGGATTTTCAATGGTAAAATTACAAAAAGCACCCTCCATGTCAAGAAAACAGAAAATACAACGTTTTAAAAGGATGATCCTGTGGTTATTTTTCTTGTTCTTTCTTAGGATCATCTCAACTTTTACATATTGTATGTGGGTTTCGAGGACTCATTCGAATAAGTTCAGTACTTCCATCATCCCAACCCCGAGCATTGTTAAAACAATCAGATAGTTGTGAATTGGATTGAGTAATAAATGTTTAAATAAATTCCTATTCAATCCCCTTCTTAATCTGCAATATGAATTTAATATCATTAGAAAACCAAATTATTTTATAGTGGTTTTCAACACAGCTATAAAAGTTTGCAAAACCTATTGAAAAGGGAATGCCTTTTGTGTTTAACATAGTCATCATTAACAAGAAATATGAGGAAAAAAACTAATATAAAGACAGTTCTCCTTGATAGATTGTTCATAGACCTTATTACAAATTTACAGTAGTTACATTTAAGTTTCCTAAAGCTAAAGCTCATGTCTAGTGGCCAATAATGGAATGTCACTAAACCCCTTTTCAAATTGATTGAGAATTTAATTGGCGACTGTAACGGTTGTGCATAATACTAGCTTGAAACAACTAGGCAAATGTTAATATTGAATTCTGCATATATATATATTGATTATCGTCCCCAGCCCCCCATCCCCTGAAAATTTGGGGATGTGCTCTAGCTATTCCGGGGACTCCTAACCCCATCCCTGTCATTCCCCCGTCCCCAAAACCAGTGCAACATAGCTTGGATCACTCCCTTCCTAATCGTATCTCTCTTGGACCTCATGCACTACATGGAGCCTTGGTTAGTTGATGAGCCTCCCATTGGCCCCCAAACACCTTGAACCCATTAGGGCAAGCCCTCCGAGGTATTTAAACAGTCAAACTTTCCTTTGGATCACTACTATATTAGTTTATATCATGCTTATTACCCATCGTTTGCACTTTCCTACAATACAAAGGGTAATTTTTCTTAGAAATTACATGTGATATAGCTCTCATGCTCATAGTTTGCAAGGTTTGAAACCCATGGGTTGACTTTTCTAGAAAGAATACCCACCCACTATCCAATGATCAATTCAACAATTGGCTACACCCCTTGAACATTCTCAAATATATTCATCGTTAAAACCCCCTAATCTCAGTTTCTCATATGCCAAAACTCTATTGAATTATTAGCTTAACAATGATCCAGCGCTCTCATTCCACCTTCCACGCCCTCAGACTTGATATAATTTGTTGTCTTCAACAACCTTCCACTTCTTTGAATGTTGCTACAATTGATACTTCCCAATTTATTTGGCTTAAATCTTCTTTGTTGCAATGGTTTGTTTGATTGATGTATTTGGATCAATCCCTAGTTTACATCTAGTCATTCAGCATCTCCATCTCAAAGGGAGGTTCAACACAAGCCCATGGGTGAGGTGCTAGTTGTCTCAACCAAGGGCACAGGGTTCATGCATACTTGCATATTATTGTTTATCTTTAGTTGTGTGCATGCTTGCTTATGTTCTTGTTGCATTGCATTTGGAAATAGCATTTCCTAGTTTCCTTTCATAAGAGGAGAACCAACTTCAAAGGTATGTAAAGTTGATCCCTAAATCTTCTTTGTTGCATGTTGTTTGTTCCTTTTCGTTTAAGCCCAAGAAGCTTGTTGTAGAGTAGAGAAGATTAGGCTAGATAATCCATGCCTAATAAACCCACCTAAGAGGCAAATAAACCCTAGGATCCCTTCCCAATTGTTTGATCACAAAAGGACTAGGGTTGATCAGTCTAATATTTGTTGTTTCCATTCTTTGCATACAGTTGAAGGGTTAGCTAGGTTGCATCTATTGTTTTCAATTGCTTTTATCTCAAGTGGTTAGGAGGAATGATTGTTATCCTCCCCACCTAGGTTCAATTCCCGCAAGTGACATGTTGAACTCATATCGAGTATAATATTGTAATGGCTTCAAGCCTTGATGTTGTGCAACCTTGAATTCTAAAGAATATCTTACCCTTCCTCGCAGGTTGGAGGATGGGATGAATCCTGAAGAACACCAAAGATGAGGAGGTGAAATGAACAAGATATGCTCCATTGCTTTGATGATTTCTCTAGTTACTTCTCATCCGACGAATCAGTTTGCATACAACCCCTCATAATAATTGTAGAACATTAAGTACTAGTTTAATCCCTTAATTACCCTGGTTGCCTACCATTTATCTTCATTTTTCCCTCCTAATTTAACTTCTCAAAATTAAGTAGCAACTTCGAGTTCCTTCCAACCACCATAGTGTGGGCCTTCCTTTTGGTGGTAATGTGGTAACTCAATATAAATATCACATAACATTTTAACAACTCCACTAGGAAGTTCCACCAACCCTTCCCTTTCATGAGTGAAGGGTTTCCCTTACCTTTTGGCCTTTACATTTCCTTACAAGGAAGGTTCTTTCCTTCTTGCATTTGTCTCCAAGAAGAAAGGTTTTTCTTCCACCTTCTCACCCTTGCCCAAAGCTACTTCTACTAGTAGTTTCTTCCCCTAGCCCTTACTTTTATGCACTGGAAACTCTACAAGTTAGAAATATAGATGGTTAGTTATGATGTTGCTCATGTTAGCCCCAATGTCCAACATTCAACAACTTCAAGGTGTTCAACCTAAAGTTTCCTAGGGCCTCAACTTTTCTCGGGATCCTCATGTCCAAAACCCTACCAAATTCCAAGCTCAAAGCTTGGGTAGTTTGACCTTACTCCTTGACTTGCCACTTTTTCCCCCCATAGTCAAAGGGCAACACATTAACCCAAACAAATGCCCATTACCCAATTACCAAGATATCTCCAACCTCTTCCTAGGATGTTGCTACCTTTACCCTTTTTCAACCTTCCCCCTTGCTCAACCTAGTCCTCTAACCTACTAAAAGACTAGAAGGGAAGTAGCAGTGCCCAACCTGTTATGCCTCGGTGTAACACTCAGATTGCCCTCTCAATGGTATACCACAACCTTGCCTACTAGCCATCATCCAACCCTCTACCTTAACAATGACCCAAGCTTTAGTTCCTTGAGCTTAAGAGCTCCTACAATGATTCCCCCAAACATTTACAAAAAAATATACACCCACAAGTTCTTCATCAGAACTCAATTAATCAAAACCACCTTATTTGGACCAACCAAATGGACCCCCAAAACTTTCCAAACATGAGCTAAGGAAATGTCAACTTCATAACACAAGTACAAGCTAATCCCAATTTCAACTTGCCACCTTAAACCTCAATGCCCCTCCAAGTTTTGGTCTTCATCCAAACATGACACAAGCCTTTAGCCAAATATGCATTCCAACCAACACACAACCATTCATCCAAAATTACATCACAACTATGAAAACCTACAAAATACAAACTTCCAATAATGTCAAGACCACAATCCAAGTGTGAAAATGTTCAACATTGCCACCCCATGGGCCATGAACCTTCATTTATCCCAAGTGGTAATTACAAGCAAGCCACAACCACAACCCTTCTGACAACTTTCCAAAGCAAAACCAAAACAATGGAAATCAAAACAAGGATGGTCTAAATGCCCCTCTCTAAACAATATTTTGCACACTTTTGAGGGAATCATTCACCATGCAAAATGCAACAACTTTTCTCCCTCCAAACCTATCTAAATTCAATGGCAATCATAGTGAGAACCAAAGCATCACATTGAAGATTTTTCCCTTGCCTACGTTAAGTTCTTCCAGAACAACATGATCATAAAATTCCCCTTGCATTCCATGACTAGAGATGCTCTTCACTAGTTCCACGCCCTTCAAGGTCCTATCTACAACTTTCAAAACCTTTGTTGAAAATTGGTTGTCATTGATGTCAACTCTAGCAAAAGCCAGACGAAGCCCCACTTTCCCTGCTCTTGTTATGGCATATGATCATGAGAATGCATCATCTGATAGTACTCATCATATTGTTTCCAATGATAGGTGGCACACCAAATAACTCCTCACAGTTGAGGAGATATGACCTCCTAAAGATGAAGCCCCGAAGTCATGGTCATGGTACCCCAAATGAATGATATTTTGGTCCAAATTTTGGCTTAAAATTTAATGAAAATATGTTGGACTTTGGATAAATTATATGGGTCCTGACAGTTACAAAAACGTTCAACAAGTCGGCCCTTAAAAGAGAAATTTACCTTTTTGAAAATTGTTTCAAGAAGTGGATTTAAGGTTGCCCCATAAAGTTGAATTTATAAATTCAAATTTTTGTTTAATATCAGGTCAGCTCCATATCTTAGGGGAGTTTAGGGCAAGTTGGCCCTCCTTTTAGCCCCCTTGCAAAAGTATAAATAAGGGCAATCATGAGCCCTTAAGAGTATTATTTTTCTCACAAGCAAATCGTGAAAACAAGCTCTAAAATTCTGAGGCTAAGGGCGTAGTTGAAAATTTGAAGCAGGGCCAAAGGGAAGTCGTTTTCTTGGGTTTTATTTTTGTTTTCCTTTTTGAGGTGACTCATTGGGCTAGACCAAGTTGTAGAGGGGTAACAAGGAAGGCCATTTCAGAGCCAAAATTCAACCTAATCCGAGGCCATATCATAAGCAAATTCGGCTTTATATGAGGCCATGTCAGAAGCAAATTCGACAAACTTCGACATGTCAGAAGCAAATTCGACAAATTCGGCTTGGTTAAGGGTTGTTTAGGCCACTTTCACAATGCAAAAATGAAGACAAATCTCTAGACAAGACAAAGAGCAAGAAGCCACAAAAATAGTGACAGCGATACCAAGCTTGATCTCCCACTACAGCATGATTAGACCCCTTTCAAAATTCATATAAAGATCTGAGGTATGAACTAGAGGTTCCTTCTTTTGTTAAAATGTTGGGACTGTACATTGCATTGATTGAATGAATGCCTTGACAAGGTTTTGTACAAGTATTAATAGTCAAGACTGTGCAAACTTGAAAAATTGTGCTTAAGTGATTAACCCAATTTGAAGTATTAGCAGAGACAGCAATGAAGTGACTATTGATAGAGATTGATTACTATTGTAAGTGGTCACTATCCTTGGTATGAGAGCCCTACAAATCCTTGTTCTTCCATCTTTTCTTTTCCGAGTGGTAGCATGGTCCAAGGCGGAGATTGAAGTCTCCTTCAGGTTGGTGCCTAAGAACACTTCAGGGTGGCAAGGTGGTGCTAGGTCAACAAATTGATGCTAGTGGGGTGTTGGTGCATCCTTCCAGTTGGTGCTAGTAAAGTTAGGGTGTTGGTGCATCCTTTCAGGGAGTTGGTGCTTCCTGATAAAACTGAATGCTTTTCTAACTAAGTACTAGGGGGTCAGTGTTTCCCTTCAGCTGGTGTTGATAAATTATTGTGCTCATCATATATATTAGAAAGCATTCTGTGGATTTCTTCCACATTGGGTTTCCATGTAAAATTTCTTCTATATTGTTCATGTGATGTGATGTGATTTGATGTTGATTATGTGATTTGCTTTGATACTAACAATATTAATGCTTTGTAAATGAAAAATTAATTAAAATAAGTGAAATATCGATTCACCCCCCACCCCACCCTCTCAATATTTCCAGCAATTGGCATCCAAGCAAGTTCCTTCACAACAGTCTAACCACTGGAAGGTAGATCATGGAGTACACCAGAAATGGAACCTCATTGTTTTACAGACAAAACTATGAGTTTTAGAGCAAACAAATAAGATCAATTGTGAAAGCCCATGGAATTGATGTCTAGCACGTTGTAGAAAGTGGATAAAATGCACCTGCGTCTCTTCCAACATATGATGTTGATAAGAAACTCTATGATAACAATGCAAAAGCCAGAAATGCTATTTTAAGCCATCTAACAATTTCAGTTTATGTCAAAGTAATGCATTGTAAATCAACAAAAGAGATTTGGGCCAAGTTTCAAAGTATATATGTAGGAGATAAGAAAGCAAAGAGGCCAAGCTTAAAACCTTCCAAGGACAATTTGAGCAGTTGAAAATGAAGGAAGACGAATATATTGCAGCCTACTTTCTCTGTGTTGATGAAATAGTAAATGCCATGAAAGGATTGGGAGAACTAATCGAGAGCAAAGTGATTGTTCGAAAGGTACTAAGATCTCTTTCGATTAGATTTGATTCTAAGGTCTCGGTTCTAGAAGAAATATCAAACTTAGCTATAGTCAGCATGGATGAGCTACATGGAATACTTACAGCCTACGAAATGAGAACAGAACAGGAAAATCCATCCAAAAGAGAAGCAGCATTCAAAGTATCCAAGACGACAAGAAAGAACAAGCAACAGTCAAAGCCAAGTTCCACTTGTAGCAATAGCGATGATTCAAATGAAGAAATAGCCAACATTATGAGAAAGCTAAAGAAAGGCATGGGCAAGTACAAAGACAAGCTTCCCTTAAAATGTTTTAATTGTGGTAAAATTGGTCATTTTGCTTCGAAATGTCCTTACGCAAAGTGTTTAGATAATGATGGAGAAGAAGAAGTTCTTACAAAGGGAAAAAAAAATCACAAAAGAGACAAGAAGCAAAGTAAAAGAAAAATATTCAAGAAAAGTCTCTATTCAAAAGAAGATAGTTCTTCATCTAATTTGCAAAGCAACAATGATTGTTACTCATAAAGAGTACTATTCATGGCAATGGAGAATCAAAAGGAAACCCCTAAAGATGAAGTATAAGGAGAAGTAGATCTTGAGAGAGAATTGGTCAACGCTCTGAAAGATTTAAAAGTAGAAAGAGAAAAGGTAAAGGCATTGGAGAAAGAGCTAAGTGAACTAAAAGAGAACTCTCAAAGTCTCAATAAAAAGTATGAAGAATAAGAGAAGACCATCATCAGTTTGAAAGTATAGTTAGAGGATGCTAGAATGATTGAAGAAACACTCAAAAACCAATTGGATGAAAATGCTAAAATGAAGGAAAGTTTGGAAGTAGAGATGTTTTCACTAAGAAAGGAATTTCAGAAGTAAAACATCCAACAGAAATTTGTAAACAACACTACAATTTTGGATGAAATCATCAACAGTTAAAGGCCATGCAACGACAAATCTAGGTTAGGATACAAGCCAACCAATGTTGAGAAGTGTTCAAGCTCCATGACGACAAGACAAGAAGCGAAACAAAAGAGTTATGCAGGTGTCATCAAACGTCTAATTAAGGAGGAATGCAAGCCCTCAAAAGAGAATGTTCAACCAATAAAAGGTCAAAGATCAAGCAACTAAGAGAATATGGAATCAACAATCAACTGTGGAAAGGACTCAAGAAGAAGCTTTTCTGGAGAGTTGCACCACCTAGAAGATCCTCCACTCTTAGCCACCCAACTATCATTCTTGGCTTCTGTTATTCTTGTAACAATTTTAGGCACAAAATTGTACATTGTAAAGCTTATGCTAGGAATGGAAGAAACTATGGAAGCTACTCTAAGAGTAACTATCCTAGAAAGCCTTGTGAAGATTATAACCAAAACTATAATAGATTTGGATCATTAAGTAATAAAAAAGAATGCTACAACTGCAACAATTTTGGACACAACAAAAGATTGCAAGTTGATCATTCCTCCAAAGGAGCCAAAGCATCGTCTCGACAATCCTCCAAAAGAACCTTCAAAAGTCTAGAAAAGGAAGGATGAAAACTATGTGATTTCTCTACAAGCCCAAAGCAAGAAAATTGAATGGTATGTTGACAGTGGTTGTTCAATACATATGATAGTGGATAGAGATAGATTTGTAACCTTGCAAAAGGAAAGGGATGGATCAATTTTGTTTGGAAATGATGACTCGGCCAAAAATTTTGGAAATGGTACAGTCAAGCTTGGAAGCAAGAACACCATGGCTAAAAATGTTTTGCTCATTGAAAATATGAATCATAACCTGCTAGGTGTGAGCCAAATGTGCAACCAAGGACACACGCTTCTATTCAACTCAAAGAAATGCGAAATAAGAATGAAGGGATCATGTAGATTATGGCGACAATAACAAGGACACCCAATAACATATACATCTTTATATAAAATTGGAAAGGAAAGTTGTTGTTTGGCAAATGAAGATGAAAGTTGGACTTGGCACAGAAGAATGGGTCACATGCACTTTGACAATCTGGTCAAGATTAGCAAAAAGCAGTAAGAGATATGCCAGAAATTTCAAAACTAGCAGGCACCATGTTGGTAAATCAGGAGACTTATGTATTATAGATGATTTTCCTTTAGTTGATAATTACTTGTGATGTGTGTTGTCCTTTTATTACTTCACTAGATCTTGTTCATCAAGCAATTACCAAAACAATGAAGATCACAACAAGATAGAATACATAAGATATAGGCTCCATGCTAGGGTAAAACCCCTCCAAGGGGAAAACCCAGAAAAATACTTCTCTTCTTATATTGAATTTGCTTACAAAGAGACTTCCAAGACCCAAAGACCAAAGCCAACAACCCTACCAAGCACCAAGTCAACCCCCAACAAGATCTTCTCTAAGGCAACTTCCAAACTTTGACCTACTGCACCTTCGTCCCAAAATTTCGATTCGGCAATTGCTCCTCAGAATTTTGGCCTCCTGCAACTGCAACTACACAGAAACCCTAACTTCGCACGTGTGAACAGAGAGAGAGAGAGAGAGATTTAGCCCAAGAAATTTTGATTCTTCCTTGCTTCCTTCGTCCTTCTAGATCTTCTTCTCCTTCGCTACTACAGATCGAACTTGTGATGAGTGAGTGATCCAAATGAGGTTGAGCTCCTTGTATTTATAGCCTTTTTGAGGGGTCGAATAGCCCTCCCTTAGGCCAACTTGATATGCTCTTGGGCCAACTTGGTATTGGGATACAAAATGGCTTTTTCTTGATAAAATGAATATCTTTCTTTATTATAATGAGTCCAAATGGGACTATGACACATGATCAATATTATTCTTTATCCTAGAAAGACCTAGAAAACTTAAAAGCATAAAGAACATGCTTTTGACTCAAACTTGAGTATGAAAACCATACTCTAAAATAAAATGTTTTTTTCTTTCTTTTTATTTCTTTATAAAGAATATACAATGTCATGATTACAATTAGGTCATTATGAAGACCAAACTTACTTACAAATTTCAACACTCCCTCTTAACTAGGGAGGTATTCATAATTCCATTACATGGTACAAAGAATCTCAATGTTGAAGCATTCTCATAAGAAGAGTTGGTTGATAAGCCATCTTTGTCAAGCATCTTTATCATAACCAGCACTGTCCTTGAAGGCCTTGACTAGACAAGCTCATCCTTATTCAAGAACATTATATTGGAAGGCTTTACGTGAGTTGCCACACTACCTCTAAGGCACATACCCCATCAGAATGTTCACCTGGTATGTCTTTTTAGGACTATTCTTTTCTTGGATTTCCAATCTTGAATCCTCAAAGAATATCGGTCCTCTTCGACTATTCTTATCTTGGATGCCCTACCTCATCCTCAAAGAGTATTGGTCAACAACTTCTTTTTCCTGGATTCTCTAATCCATTAAAAGTTTCAATCTTAGAAATGAATATCTTTCTTTATTATAATGAGTCCAAATGGGACTATGACACATGATCAATATTATTCTTTATCCTAGAAAGACCTAGAAAACCTAAAAGCATAAAGAACATGCTTTTTTGACTCAAACTTGAGTATGAAAACCATACTCCAAAATAAAATGTTTTTTTCTTTCTTTTTATTTCTTTATAAAGAATATACAATGTCATGATTACAATTAGGTCATTATGAAGACCAAACCTAGTTACAAATTTCAACGCTCCCTCTTAACTAGGGAGGTATTCATAATCCCATTACATGGTACAAAGAATCTCAATGTTGAAGCATTCTCATAAGAAGAGTTGGTTGATAAGCCATCTTTGTCAAGCATCTTTATCATAACCAGCACTGCCCTTGAAGGCCTTAACTAGACAAGCTCATCCTTATTCAAGAGCATTATATTGGGAGGCTTTATGTGAGTTGCCACACTACCTCTAAGGCACATACCCCATCAGAATGTTCACCTGGTATGTCTTTTTAGGACTATTCTTTTCTTGGATTTCCAATCTTGAATCCTCAAAAAATATCGGTCCTCTTCGACTATTCTTATCTTGGATGCCCTACCTCATCCTCAAAGAGTATTGGTCAACAACTTCTTTTTCCTGGATTCTCTAATCCATTAAAAGTTTCAATCTTAGATGCTTATCCAATCCTCCAAATTCCATTCTTTCTTTATGGCCTTCATTACGACTTACGATTGTTAGTCCTAGTCTAGTGTCTGACGCATAAAGACAAGAACTATCCAATATCACTCCCTCTAAATTAGGTAAGTGTTATCTACCAAACCAATCTTTTCTCTTAAATACTCAAACTTTTGGTTTGGTAATGCTTTATTCAATATATCTGCTACCTGTTCATCAGTAGGTATATAATGCAGCTCTACGACTCCATCTCGTACTAGGATTTTGATGTAGTGGTATGTGTTATTTATATGCTTCATTCTAGCATGAAACATTGGCCTTCTATCAATCTTATACAACTTCCATTGTCACAGTGTATATGCATAGGGCTAATTGGTCCTTCAAACAAATCTGATAATAACTTCCCGAGCTAAATAGTTTCCCGACAGATTTCACTTGCAGCAACATACTCTGCTTCAGCACTACTCAAAGCAACTGTATCCTGCTTTCTGCTCATAGATGTATGATCTTGACCATCCTTGTCCCTTGAGATATCCTCAAAGATAGGTTTCTCTTCTTCATCAGAGTCAACTGGAACATCCTTTGATTTCTCATAAGTTGTACTTTCATCAAAGATGGCATCCTTGCTTACTTCAATTCAACAACCCTCCTTAATATAGATTCTATACGCCTTTGATGAAGCACTATACCCAACAAAAATGCCCTTTAGACTAGTAGGATCCAACTTCTTTCTCTTGTATGAATATACACAGGATACCCAAATATTCGAAGATGATCCACACTTGGCTTCTTTCATGTAAATGCTTCTTTCGGAGTCATGTTGTTGAGAATCTTGGGAGGACTTCGGTTCTGCAAGTAAACATTTGTCATACATGCCTCTCCCCTGACACATTCTTCAATAGTTCTATTCTTCCTTTCAACCACACCATTCTGTTCAGGATTATAAGGAATGATAAGCTCCCTCTTGATCCCTGCTTCCTTGCAGAAAGCAATCAATTATTTGGAGGTGTATTCTCCACCATTCTCTAACCTCGGAGTCTTGATCATTCTCTTGATTAGGTTCTCCACTTCACTCTTGAATTCTTGAAACTTTTCAAATACCACGTCCTTGTTCTTGAGAAGGTATAACCAAGTCTTCATTGAGAAGTCATCAACAAGGATTACATAATATTGATGCCCACCAAGAGACTTAACTGCCATATGTACACATACATCTGAGTGTATGAGATCTAAAACTTCCTTAGATCTATTATCACTTCTTGCAAATGGTTTTCTCACGTTCTTTCTTAGAACACATCCCTTACAGGTGCCTTCATGTTCTTCCTTCAATTTGGGGATGTCATTGACCATTTGATTTAGAGATGGAAAAAATATTATAATGAAGGTTTCCATACCTTCTATGCCATAGTTCGGAAGGACTCGCATCCAAGTGGACTAAGGCATGACATAGAGGAGTAAAAAGTCTATATAATGTCCCTTCACGAATCCCAAACACCCTAGCATCATCAATACTAGAGCCCTTACCCCAAACCATAACCTTGCCATAAACAAAAGCAACTCTATCACCCTTATCCTCTAAACAAGAAATAGAATGTAAGCTTTTCTTCAAACCTGGAACATAAAAAATATTATTGAGGTGAATGCTTCCACCGAACTCGAGCTCCAATGAAGTAGATCCAATGCCTTTCATTGGATAGCTCTTCTTATCTCCAAGTTCGATTAAGTGAGAGGAGTTCCCTTTAGATGTGTTTGAAGTTGACTGCATTCTCCCATCATATGTTTGGATTCACCATTGTCAATGGCAATTACCTATACATTCTCGTCCTTGAAAGTGTCAAATAAAGTGGACAATAAACTTCAATTTATTACATTCTTTGCTAGCTTGGAGATGATCTTCAATATGCAATCCTTGATGGATGTAGCCCAAGAACCTTGAAACCCTTCTTCAAAACCCTTGTCATAGTGCCAACTAGGATGTGATATTCAGTCTCCTTGTTACACCTTAGCTCTGAAACCATGTTGTAAAATCAAGAGACTTATGTATTATAAATGATTTTCCTTTACTTTATTAGATCTTATTGGCTCACTAGACCAGGGCAAAACCCCTCCAAGGGAAAAACCCAAAAAAATGCTTCTCTTCTTATATAGAATCTGCTTACAAAGAGACTTCCAAGACCCGAAGACCAAAGCCAGCAACCCTACAAAACACCAACTCAGCCCCTAGCAAGATCTTCTCTAAGGCAGCTTCCATACTTCGACCTATTGCAACTTCGTCCTAGAATTTCGGACTCACAACTACTCCTCAAAATTTTGGCCTTGCAATTTCGACCTCCTGCAACTGCAGCTACACAAAAACCCTAACTTTGCACATGTGAACAAGGAGAGAGAGAGAGAGATTTAGCCTAAGAAACTTTGATTCTTCCTTGCTTCCTTTGTCCTTCTAGCTCTTCTTCACCTTTGCTACCGCAGATCAAACTTGTGATGAGTGAGTGATCCAAATGAGGTCAAGCTCCTTGTATTTATGGCCTTTTTGAGGGGTCAAATAGCCCTACCTTAGGCCGACTTGATCTGCGCTTGGGCCGACTTGGTCTTGGGATACAAAATGGCTTTTTCTTGATAAAATAAATATCTTTCTTTATTACAATGAGTCCAATTGGGACTATGATACATGACCAATATTATTCTACCCTAGAAAGACCTAAAAACCCTAAAAGCATGAAGAACACGTTTTTTACTCAAACTTGAGTATGAAACCCATCCTCCAAAATAAAATATAATTTCTTTTTCTTTCTTTAGAAAGAATATACAATGACATGATTACAATTAGGTCATTATGAAGACCAAACCTAGTTACAATTTTCAACACACCATGTGTAAGCACTGCCAGTGTGGAAAACCAACAAGGGTTGAGTTCAAAACCAATGAACCCATTCCAATGGTACACACCAATTATATGGACCAATAAGAACCAAAGGATTGAATGGTGAACAATACTTCATGCTACTTACCGACGATTACACCAAAATGACAAGGGTCTATTTTCTTACGAAAAAGTAAGAAGCATTTGAATGTTTCAGGATTTACAAAGAGATGGTTGAAAACGAGACTGATTTGAAAATCAAGTGCTTAAGATTAGATAATGGAGGAGGGTTCACATCAAAATAATTCTAACATTTTTGTGAAGAACAAGTAAAAAGACAATTCTCGGTAGCTAGGACACCTCAGCAAAATCGTGTCACTAAAAGGAAAAACAAAATTGCACAGGAAATGGCTAGAACCATGCTGAACAATTCCAAATTGAGTGATATATTTTGGATACAAGTAGTAGAAATTGTTGTTCATATTCTAAACAAAGGAATGCTCAGATGTAACAACCGCAAGACCCCATATGAACTATGGAGGGAAGACTCGACCAATGTCAAGTACTTTATAATCTTTGGGAGCAAATGCTATATAAAAAGGGAAGATAAAAAGGTTGGAAAATTCGACTCACAGGTAGATGAAGGTATACTCGTTGGATATTCAAGCAAAAGCAAGGTGTACAAATGCCATAATCTGAGACTCAACAAGACAGTAGAAAGCATTAATGTAACAATTGATGAAATGCATGAAACTAAGCAAGGAAGCATGGGTTCAAAAGAGTAAGGAATAGACGAACAAGGACAGGATGAGGGAATAAAAGAGGAAGAACAATAAGAAGAAGAGCCAAATGTCAAACAGGAAGAAACAGACAATAATCAGCAAAATCTTCAAGTACCTTCCAAAGCACCTAAATGCTGGTATCAAAAGAACCACCCAACGGAGCAGATCATTGGAGATAAGAATGCAGGAATGGAAACCAGAAGCCAACAAATACGCATGCCAAAACAGAGACATCTTTCATTGTTATCCACAGTTGAATCAAGTAGCTTTGAAGAAGCCAGCCAAGATGAACATTGGATCAAGGCCATGGAAGAAGAACTAATCCAAATTGAGAATAATGTGACATGGGAATTGATTCCAAGACCTAAGGATAAGAATGTTATTGTCACGAAATGGGTGTTCAAAAATAGGTTGAACGAAGATGGATAAGTAACAAGGAACAAGGCAAGATTGGTATGTAAAGGATATACGCAAGTCGAAGGGGTAGATTTTGAAGAAACATTTGTACCTATGGCAACAATGGAAGCAATTAGGATGTTCTTGGCTTATGCTTGCTCGAGAAGGATGAAGGTGTATCAAAAAGATGTAAAATCAACTTTTCTAAATGGAGAGTTAGAAGAAGAAGTCTACATAGAACAGCCAGATGGGTTTTCGCTAACCGAAAAGAAATATTATGTCTGCAAATTAAAGAAAGCCCTATATGATCTCAAGCAATCACCTAGATCCTGGTACAAAAGATTGGACAGATATTTACAGCAATAAGGATTCAAAAGGGGATGTGCAGATAGCAATCTATATATAAATGTTGATCAAGACAGTCTAGCTATCATTGAAGTATGCATGGATGACATCATTTTTGGAAGTAACGATAACAGGTTAAGTCAGAGGTTTGTCAAAGATATGCAGAATGAGATTGAGATGTCTCTACCCGAAGAATTGGCCTTCTTCATGGGACTCCAAATATCTCAAGAAGTTGAACGCATATTCATTTCCCAAACCAAGTACATCAAGGAAATGTTGAGAAGGTTTCATATGGAAGATTGTAAACCTATAAGCACTCCCATGGTGATCGGTAGCCTACTATTTGTGACAACTTCAAGACCAAATGTGATGCAAACAATTGGACGAGTGACAAGATTTCCAAGCAACACCAAAAGAATCACATGTTTCAAACTTTCAACAATAAAAAGGATCTTCAAATATTTCAAAGGAACAGCAGAATTTGGGTTATGGTATCTGAAAGGGAACAAATTAACTATGACAGCCTATACAGATGCAAATTAGGGAGGTCGTGTTAATGACCGAAAAAGCAGAAGTGGAACGACCTTCTACTTAGGAGATTGTCTAGTGTCATGGTTGAGCAAAATGTAATCTTGCGAATCATTGTCCACAACAGAAGCAGAATACATAGTTGCAGCAACATGTTGAACTCAAATCCCCTGAATGAAGCAAATTCTGCAAGACCTACAAGTGAAGTACGATATTTTGTGACAAAACTAGCGCCATAAGTCTCTCCAAGAATCCTCTAATGCATTCTAAGACCAAACATATTCCTATCAAATACCACTTTCTTTACGAACAAGTCGAAGAAAAGAATATCAAGGTAGAGTACATTGCGACAAAGGAACAGATAGCTAACATCTTCACCAAGCCTCTTCCACAAGAAACCTTTGGTATTTTCGCATTCACATTGATCTGCATTCCAACAAGCCAAGAAGAAAGGAAGAGAAAGGAATATAGCAGGAAGGCAGAGGGAAATACTTCGTCGAGGGGATTCACCTTTGTCGTTGATGTTAGGGGGGAGAGAGATCAAATGCATGGAGACAGGGGGAGCAGTAATCGCAAGGGAAGTTTGAGCGTTGCCATCAATGTCGAAGGGGGAGCTTGTTGAAAATTGGTTGTCATTGATGTCAACTCCAACAGAAACCAAAAGAAGCCCCACTTTCCCCACTCTTGTTATGGCATATGATCGTGAGAATGCATCATCTGAGAGTACTCATCATACTATTTCCAATGGTAGGTAGCACACCACGTAACTCCTCACGATTGAGGAGATATAACCTCTCTAAAGATGAAGCCCCAAAGTCATGGTCATGGTACCCCAATTAAATGATGTTTTGGTCCAAATTTTAGCTTAAAATTTAATGAAATTAATTTGGACTTTAGATAGATTGTGTGTCCTGACAGTCACAAAAACATTGACGAAGTCCGCCCTTAAAAGAGAAATTTACCTTTTTGAATATGGTTTCAAGAAGTGGTGGTGTTAAGGTCAACCCCGTAAAATGGAATTTATAAATTCAATTTTTTGTTTAAGATAAAGTCGGCTCCATATTTTAGGGGCATTTAAGTTGGCCCTCCTTTTAGCCCCCTTACAAAAGTATAAATAAGGGTAGCCGTGAGCCCTTAAGGGTATCATTTTTCTCATAAGAAAATCGTGAAAACAAGCTCTGAAATTCTGAGGCTAAGGGCATAGTTGAAAATCAAAAGCAATGTCAAATGGAAATTGTTTTGGGTTTTATTTTTGTTTTCTTTTATGAGGTGACTCACTGGGCTAGACCAAGTTGCAGAGTGGTAACAAGGCCATTTCAAAGAAAAAATTCAACCTGATCTAAGGCCATGTCAAAAGCAAATTCGGCTTGATCTTAAGGCACATATGAAATTAAGAAGGTCCAATTAGGGTTGTGCATAAGGTTGTTTGAGTATGAAATTGAGTTGCAAATAAGGGTCGAATTAAGCATATGTAGGCCACAAGCAAGAGGTCGAGTTCTGGCCGCAAGGAGCAATTAAGGCCACATTTTGAGGTTATTTTAAGCCGCAGTCTAAACCTGTTTTGGGCAGCAATCAGAGGGCAAGGTAAGACCTATTCATGTCCCAGTCAAGGGCATTCTAGTACATGGTTTAGCGCAAAATTGAAGGCGGAATTAAAAGGCCAAGTTAAGGATCATTTAGGCCACTTTCACATTGCATAATTAAAGACAAATCTCCAGACAAGAAAGTGAGCAAGGAGGCATATAAACAATGACAGCAAGACCAAGCTTGATCTCCCACTATAGCATGATCAGACCCCTTTCAAAATTCATATAAAGGTATGAGGTATGAACTAGAGGTTTCTTGTTTTGTTAAAATGTTGGGACTATATATTGCAGTGATTGAATGAATGCCTTGACAAGGTTTTGTACAAGTATTAAAAGTCAAGACTAGGAAGACTTGAAAGATTGCGTTGAAGTGATCAACCTAATCTGAAGTATTAGCAGAGACAGCAGTGAATTGACTATTGACAGTGACTGATTACTATTGTAGGTGGGTCATTATCCCTGGTATAGGAGCCCACAAATCCTTGTTCTTCCATCTTTTGTTTTCAGGGTGGTATGGTGATACAAGGCAGAGATTGAAGTCTCCTTTAGGTTGGTGCCTGAGAACACTTCAAGGTGGTAGGGTGGTGCTAGGGCAACAGATTGATGCTAGCAAGGTGTCGGTACATCCTTCTAATTGGTGTTGATAAAGCTAAGGTGTTGGTGCATCCTTTCAAGGAGTTGGTGCTTCTTGATAAAACTAAATTATTCTCTAACTAAGTACTAGGGGGTTGGTGCTTCCCTTCAGTTGGTGCTGATAAATTATTGTACTCATCATATATATTAGAAAGCATCCCATGGTTTTCTCTTACATTGGGTTTCCATGTAAAATTTCTTCTATATTGTTCATGTGATGTGATGTTGATTATGTGATTTGTTTTGATACTAATATATTTAGTGCTTTATAAGTGCAAAATTAATGAAAAGTGAAACATTGATTCACTCCCCTCTCAATATTTCCAACAATTTTATTGAGCAAATTCCAGTGTTTCAGGAGAACAAGTCCCTAAAATGGGAGGCATGCTCCCCACATTTCCCACACTCCTAAGATGGGGGGACACCTAGAAAAACATTTCCCTGCATCCCCCTTTTGCGAAAACTCAGGGAAACGCAAGGGAAAACATTTCCCCGATGTGGGGGATGTGTTTCCCCAAAAGGGGTGCTTGTGGATGTCCCCCCTTTAAAAGGGGAGTTTGGGTGTCCCACCTAGATTTTGCCTTAAAACAATAATTTATGAGCGGGGAAGCCTAATATTCAACTGTATGGCCTTACTAATGCCATGTAATTAAAGATAATGTAAACTTATTAAAGTCAAGACATCCTTTTACTTAATTTTTTAACATTGCCATTAATTGTTTCAGGGTGTTTGAAAGTAGTTCCAACCTCACTAGATTTCATATGGAGAAAGTATAATTTTATATGCCACTCAAAATCTAGCAAACTTAAGAATTTCCAGGATTTCAAGATTGGGGGGATTGCAACATTTTATTTGGATTTTATCATGTATAAGGCTATGGAAATAGCATTTAATCAAAAGCACCAAGCCTATTTGTACCTCGATGTTGGCAGCATCGATTATTGAACTCCATTGTCATGACCCTAGTAAAAATGGACCCATCACTCAAACAAAATCTTGATTTAACATGTTAAGCTTTTTCCATCTTATTTTAATGCTTGGAGGGTGATATTCATGATGAGGATCACAATATAAGCAATGATTTTGATGATATGTAGGTATTTTTGTAGCATGATTTTTTTGGATTACAGAGGCTATCTAGAGCCTTTTTGTTGATGTACTTTTGGACCAAAGATGGATTGCACTCACTGTTATTTTGGTTATATGCACTCTAACTTGTTATATATATGAAAAAGTGCATATTTGTGCATAATGCTAAGTCACATGACATGGAACACGAAGGACATGTAAATACGAGTATTCAACATGAGACACAACAACCCCAAAAACAAGACGCGCGAGATATATCTTTCTATCTATATATATATATATAGTGCCTGATCCATATTTCTTAGAAATTAAAACATCTACAAATATGAACCATGATGATATCTATTTAGTAATTTAGTATTTACAATTTTACAATTTTAGAACTAGTTAGTTTATTAATTTACTACATCAATGATACAACATTATATACCAACCAACCAATACAAGTTATATAACCAATCTATACAAAGTTATATAATGTTGACTTAGGTTTAGAAAACCCTTCTTTATCATTGTTGGTTCAAGTTCATAACTTCCCACATAGTACAAACTCTATATTTTTTGTTTCAATTCTTATTTTTTGTGCTTACACCCAAACGAAAAGGAACAAAATCAGGCCATGCGCATATGGTAACTTGCGAGGTATCGTGCTCTTTGGTCCTAACTAGACGCATTCATACCCAGACTCATTTAACTTGTAAATAAAATTATTATCTTACCTAGTTGATTCGTGCTACTCTATGGTCTTCAAAAAAGATGTAGCGAGTTCAATTAGCGGCCCGAGCAAATGGTGAAAAGTGTTGTTTCAATTCCAACAAGTTGTGAAAATGCAAATAGCGAAATGGACTCTGGAATATCTCGAGAACAGAGACAAAAAATGATATAAAACCAAGACACAGCGTTTTAAATTGGGGATTTTTGTGGGACATGTGTCCTAAAATGAAAATCCAAATACACTAGGGCGCATTTTTGACACGGTCCAAAAACATGTCATGATTTTTGGAAACGATGAAAACCATGTCCGACACATTTTATCGCTCGTGTTGTGTCCGACACGAAGAATATGGGACACGAGATCTTGAGGGAGAATGGTTTGGATTCATATGGTATGCACATGAACATTTATGTATTTTTTTCAAATTTTGAATATTTATGTATTTTTTGATTTACTGGTTTTTTGGTCTAATGTTTTTCCAGTTCCTGGTTTTGGGGTCGATCAATTCAATGACTGGTCTAGTTTTGATAATATTGGTTCATTGTCCATCATTCATTTTCATTTTTAACTTTTGAGACTTGCCTCTAAATACTCATGACCTCATACTGAGTCTTTGACTTGTCACTCTTTACTACTTTTGAAATTGAGTATATTCAAATTACTGTTCCAAATTTCAGACATGAATATCTACTATTTTGTTTAGTACTAATCAGATCCTAGAGAAATGAATTATGAATTTAAATCAATGTAGATTCTAGAATGATGAATAATGAATTTAAATTGATGTTTACAATATTTTACTATTTATATTTCATTAAATCATTTATGATGTATAAGTCAATGTATTTCATTATTGAATTTGAAATTGAATCACGTCTATAATATATGTATGCATATGTCCCCACTGAATTTCCCTAAAATCTGTGGGTGCTCTCACATGTCCCCACTATACATCTCCACATTACAATGTCCCACCATCATGGAAACTCAGGGGAACATCAAGCAATTCATCCAAAATTTCAACATATCTAAACAAGACAACACCTTATTCAACATTATACAAGCAAACAAGGAAACCAACTCAACCATTATTTGCAAGTGGCATAAGGCTCTACATGTCTTCATGGCTAACCTTTCGAACAAACACCTACTTCAACTTTTTATCAATGCAACACATCATGAAAATAAAATGAAACTTTATAAACCAAGATCCTTGTACTACTGAAGTTGTCATGATCTACTTTATCAAACATGAAAACACCCATGTCTACTATTGGATAAAACAAACCTAGAACTCATGGTCCTTAGCTGCGAATTGGGTGGAGTAGATTCCCTGCACCCCACTGTCACAGCCCTTAGCTAAGGGGCACTTTAGAGAGTTGTAAGCAGACTATGCTTCATCATAATATTCCCATAAAAAGGGAAGTGCACACTTCCCACAAGGTTAATTGTAAGCATTCCCAGATTATAAAAATAAATAATAATAGATAATAAACAATCCCCGAGCCTTCACAGAGAAGTGCATCATAAGTGTTATCTAAGTTGTATTTAATCTTTTTACAATTTTTTGTCTATTCATATGGTATACCCCTGGAAACACATATTATATAGTTTTTCCCATGCATTTCAATTCGCTGTATCAAAATTACAACTGATTGAAAAGTTGGATAAACAACCTATAATAACAGGACAACAATTGAAATGTTTAAAACCTAAGAAGAAAAAAATGCAAACAAAACTGGATTAAGACATAATTGTGAATATAAGAAAAATTCAAGGCAAACAAATTTATAGGGCAACATTCATAAAGATTAAGAAACATCCTATTCAACAATGAGTGAAATTGGATTTGAAACAGAAATAATTCAAAAACCAGAAATATTATTTGAAAGAAAGACAAACTAGAACACCAAAATGGGAAATAGCATAATAGCTGAAATAAATTAGTGCATGCTACACAAGTGTGGAGTTTAGACCACAGTAGCAGAAAAGACAAGACAATGAAAGAGAAACGGACAAATTGGGAAGCGATGAGGATAAAGACAGGTAGGCCATTAATCAAATGCTTGAATAAGAACAAACATCAGCAATGACAGATTTTGAAACAAAGCAGGCAACCTAACAAAAGATTTGGAAAAGATAATGGAAGGCAAATGTCCCAAGGGGTTAGCTCACCGATTGTCACCAATCTTGCTGGCCATTTGGCTGTTCCCATGCCAGAAGGTGCCCGGTTCGGATGCTATTTGGTTAAGCACACTAGTCTACACCTACAGGTTTGCTTGGAATGTCGTCAACGAATGTGACAAAAATCCCTGTGAGGTTTTCCTTGGGATAAAAGAAGATAATAGAAGGCAAATAAAATATTTAATCTACATCGTAGGCCCAATTTCATCTATCTAACAATCAAATCTAAACTGCTAATTCTTAAAATGTTTGATATGTAGGATTATTGACTCTTAATATGTTGTCTATGCAAACCTAAATTTGATTATCTTTGTTGTTTGCTGTAGGAAACCTTTGCCTGGGTAAAATTTCAAAATCTCTCTACATGTTCTTCTCTCTGAAATGAAATGCTCAAAAAATTAACCAGTTCATTACTTTAAATTCTCTAATGAAATTATCACGCGGCCATGCATAACAAGCCTCTCCAATATCACTATAGATAACAGACTGTCAAATGGTGCCCAGGTACTTACATTTGCATAGCTGTCCGGATAATTAGGCTGCTGAGATGAAGGCCGCCACGTCTGAGTTCCATATAAAGAAGATGCCGAAGGGGGTACACTATGTGGGCCTGAAGATTGAGAAAAGCTTGCAGAGGGGAATGGCGGTGGTGGAAGTCCTGAAGGGGGTGCTTGGGCAATTGGGACTGTGCCTGATGAGAAAGGAGGCATTGACCCAGAACTTCTAATATTAACAGATGATGGGCCAACTGGTGGATTCATGCTATTAGGTCCCTGAGAGAAAGGATGACGAGTTGCAGGAGTTCCTTGATTAAAAGTAGAAGATCCATTGTTCGCTTCAGCAGATGTGTTCACATTCCTTGGTGGACCAAAATGGGGCCTCAACCCATCCTGCCATTGTCCCGATGAAGATGATGACAACATTGCAGGGGGTCCGAGAGAAGCATTAGCTGGTTGTGGAAAAGGGGCAGATATGGGCCTTCCCATGCTAATGTTTGGTGCCAAATTAGGTGGTGGACCACCATAAGGCGGTCCTGCAGGCCCAGGCGCTGGACGAATAACAGGGCCAGGCCTTGCTGCATTGCTAAATGATGGAGAAGCAGTAGACGGCATACCAGGTGGTGGAGCAGCTGGTTGTGGTGCACGAACTGGAGCTGAGAAAGGCATGCCCATGGGACGACTACCAGCTGGTGTGAATGGAGAAGGTCCAGAATTCTGCATAGCCTGAGGTCCTGGACCTGGTCTTGGGGCTTGTGCTCCTGCCCAAGGAGGCGGAGGCCTACCAATATGAAGATTTTGCATGTTACCTGCTAGAGATCCTGCAGAATCTGTAGGCATAGGTGTAAATGGCCGCTGTGTGTTGTAACCCGTAGAATTATTCCCTGCTGGAGGATAACCGGTACCCGGAAATGGGGACCGCTCGCCTGGAGGAACTTGAGAAGACATTGTATTGCCCGCTTAAATTGATCCCCTCGTCCTTATTGCAAGATTCGTTCGCCACAGCCAATGCGATACCTGCAAATTAAGATCGGGAGTTTCATTTATTTATTGTCTCACAAAATTCAGCTAGAATAAACCCGGAAAAACTCAAATTGAAAAATCCTCGCAGGAAAGCAAAGATATTATGTTACCTTCTTCGTTGATTGATTAACTAATGTATGGGCATCGTCACTTCAAATCCTCTTCCTAATCATACTTCTCTCGTAGTTTCCAGCATCCTGTAATACGCAGATTCAATACCAGATAAAATTTATTTGAGTAGCCGACCGGCATATTCATTCACCCGAGTAAAGACACGCACGTATGTATCATGTCAAAGATGATTCATATACATGTCAGTGGGTGTGCAATCTAATAGACAAGTTTAGTTTAACAAAACCAGTTGTGTGAAAAAAAACAGGAACCAAAACGAAACTAGGATAACCCAACAGCAAAACCACGCAGATATATTCATATCATGCTCAATTTCACTAAGACATAGCACGGTGTCTATAAGTTATTGTCATGATTTAATTCAGGACACTAGACTGTCGGAATCGAATCTAGGACTAAATCAAACCCTAGAAGAACCCAATGGTATAAATTGTATTGCGAAGTTCAGAGATTTGGTACCTGGGAAAATAAGCATACTTCGTTGAGCGCAATAGCAGAAAATTCTCAAAGAAAAAACGCACAATTACTCCTGGAGACGCAGTTCAGCGAGATCTGGCAGAAACCTACTTCAAATTGAAAGGATAGCCCAGTTGAAGATGCAGTTTAAAATGAATTCCCAGAGATCTGCGGTCCAAAGTACGGACTGTGAGCAGATCCAGTGATTTTGACGCCAATTTCAGCAATCTGACGGTAATCTGAAACATGCAAATGATCCCGCCCGTCACTGCTACAGTTGCTCTGGCAATCACCGGCGAGAAGCATTAACAGGGAGGTAAATATGTTAGAACGTCAATAAACGAAAATAAAAATTAAGGTAATGCAAAGACACTGCGCTGCGACCAAAATTTAATTTTATAGGTGTTTGACATCCGGTTGAGCATAAGCTTCAAAATGACAATGATTCCAGTAAAATGTCAGGAATATTCATGCAATTTCTCTTCACTTATAAAAATATCAATTTATTTTTAATTTTAAAATGGTATTTTTATTTCGCATTTGATATGACATTTTTATATAATGTCAATTATAAAGAAAAAGTTAGTTCGTTGAGAGTTATTTTTTTTTTAATCTTTCTTTCTAAATATGTTAAGATCTTTGTCAGTTCAAGTTTGGAGATCTCTCATTATTCTCTTTCTCTCATTCTTGGTGACTTCAAGTCTTCTTGAAGCACTCTAGCTTTGGATCAAGGAAGGAAAAGCAAGCAAAGGGAAAGGAAGGAAGGCAAGGATAAGGAAGAAGAGCAGGATCAGGTAGCTTCAGCATGAATACTTGCAAATAACCTTTTCCATGTGTGATTTCCTAGTTGGTTTGGACATGCATGGCCTTGCATGTTGGTGTATGGTTCTCTTGTTGTCGGTGGCATGGTTTTGTCAGGTCATGACAATGGTTTTCAGCCTAGTCTTGTCTTTTTCTGGATGTCATGATATGATGGGATGTTTATCTTGGTTTTGAGCTTTGGTTTGTCTATGGATTTCGGAATCCAAGGCAGAGGTGGTCTCAAATTTCATTCCCAAATGCCTAGGAACCCCTTGACCAATTTAGCAGGATACACGGTAAAGCCTAAGGGAGAAGTCTCGGTTTAAGGCCTAGTGGTCCGGATTTAGATTGTGGTAAAGCCTGAGAGACTAGTCTCGGTTTAGGGCCTAGTGATCCAGGATTGGATTGTGATAAATCCTGAGAGACGAGGAGATGGAAAAATCCTCAAGGATAGTGATGGATTTCCGATGGTATTCCAATTTCGGTTTGGTTGTGATCAGAGTATCGATTTTGGTGTGATAACGGTTTGATGAGGTGGAGGTGGTTTAACCTCTGGATTCCCTTGGTTGTGTTTGGATTGGTTGTTTTATGAGGTCCCACATTCATGCTTGGAATATGGCACGGGAGTGACTAGTTGAAAGAGAGATCTGGTTTAACCATGTCTATGGTTGGGTGGTACGTTGAAGTCTCGAACCTGGTCGAATTTGCCTATGATTAATAAAAGTTAAGTTCTCTTACTTTGGCACTTGTTTATATGTGGATTTAATGGTTGTCATGTCTCTGATATTTATATGGTTTTATGTTGGTTATAAGCATGGTTATATGACTTGTTCATGTCATGGTTATTTCATGTATTTACTTGTAATTGTTAAATAGATGGATGCAGGACCTAATTGAGGATATAATGGTTCAATGGAGAAGGTGGTGATCCTTCTGGTTATGTTTCATAAGTTCGTTCAGTCATTTATGCTTTGTCTTGTATCCTAAACCTGTAGGTTGCGTTAATGCCAAGTGTTTGACAGAATGTCAGTCCCAGTTGGGGATGCTCGGGCCTAGTCTTGATGTTGATTTTGGTTTGTTTATCTTGTTATCATGTATTTGATGGATTTTCGAGGTTGTAACAAGTTCTGGGCAGAGGTCGGGATTCTAGGGCTAGAAATGTGGCTCAAATCTCGGGGACACTGGTACAGGCTTGGTGAAAAGTGTCCAAGGACGCTAGCACATAGGCCTGTGAGAGCGACTTTGGCTTTTGTTCGTTGTCTTACCTATAGCATGAGAGCGACCAAGGGTTAAATGGCTTAAAACATCAGTGGGACCCAGGGACAGGATGTTTAAGTGACTGACATGTCTCTTGAGGGTGGTGTGGCTGATCTGGATGGGGTTTTTTATTGTGTTATGTCGATTCCATTTCCTCAAGGTCACCAAGGAAGTTGAATCCCTATAGTAGCCTCTCGCATGTTTACCCCGGTTGGTCAGTTGCTTGGGTGAACCTAGGAGGAGGGGGTGTTACAGATTGGTATCAAAACGTGGTTGCGCTCTCCTCGGGTGAATGTGTTGGTCATGCATGCATGTCATGCATGCATGTCAGTTGCATGTGTGTCTCTTACACTTGCATTCCATGTGCTTATTGCATTGCATAATAACTAATCATGGTTTTAGTAAGGTTCTCATGAGGAAATTGATGTGATTTTGTGGAATGCATCTTCAGGAGCATATGAGTGGTTATATGATTATATGAAGGTTGATTACATCCTTGTATGTTAAGTTGTCTTCTTGGTTGTTTGATTACATGTATCGGTCTTGTAGGTTGGTTACAATAATTGATCGGTTATGCTCGACTACATGCGTTCATACATGTAGTTGATTAGGCATTGCTTATGCATGTTGATAGTTGCATGTGGTAATGTGTACAATGGAGTAATGGTTGTTGTCATGCATGAGGTCATGGTTTGTGTAATTGATATGGTCATGCATTAATGACTGGACTATAACTAGAATGATGTGAATATGGTTTGATACTCATGTGTTATATGTTTATATGTAGTGTCATGCATGTATGGTCTTGGTTATAGTTATGCATGAATAGTAGGTCAAACATTCCTTGTGAAGTCATGGTATGCAATTTAGGTCATCAGGGTGATATTTGTATGTTATGATGCTAATGTGTTGGTTGAGATAGAGTAGGAGATGTGGATCATCATAATGAGGTTGCAACATTAGACATTGGGATAAGAGCAGATCGTCACACATGTATTATATGCTTGGTATGTAGGTATGTAAGTTAAGGATTGTTATATGCATTAGGTTTATGTACATGTCTTTTGATGTTATGGTTACATTCATGATAGATGTTAGTTGATTAGTGTAGTTATATGCACATGTGTCGGATAGTCAAGAATGATAATAACATGTAGTTATGTGCATTGTTATTGTTGTTTTATATTAGATAACCTGATGATTATATTATATGTTGTTGATGAGCATGATAGGTTAACTTGTTGTTGTTACATGCTAGTAACTTGATGATTAGGGTAATTACATTAAGATCTTAATGTCATATGTATCATGCTAAATTGGATTATCCTGTGCATATGGTTAGGGTTACGACATTCAAGTATGAGTCGATTTATTGTATTGCATTGTGTGGTACTAATCTAGACTGATCGTACATATGTGATTGTTATGCATAAATGATAATTGTTTATGAGTTAGGATGTGAACATGTTGGTTAATGATTGTTATGGATAGCATGATCTTGTTTATGTTTAAGTTGATGTGTTGATAAGTTATATCGTGCTAACTAGCTTGATTGTGCAAACAAGTTAGCCTCCCCTGAGATACAGTGAGGTACGAGTTTGCTTATGTCGTATATTTGGTGCTTGATTGTTTGATTATGTCGTCTAGTTAATTTATTTAACATGATATGTTGCAAGTTGGTTGAATGTTTGATGAATTGCATAATATGAGTATGTGTTCAAATGATTTTGTTTTAAGATGATTGTACTAACATATATGTGTTGAGACAGTTGATATGTACTTGAATGTAGTTGACAATTGTAGCATTATGACTAATGACTATGAGTTGACTATGGATTATGACATAATCCTTTGTAAAAGTTGATTTCAAATTGATAGATATGATTGTCTTAATATTTGGAACATGTGGTTGACATGTGTGAGTAGTTGCAAGAAACATGCTTGGTATTAGCGTGACAAGGTAATAGTTGATGTGTTTATATAATTAACAGTTGGGTGATGTGACAGTACATAGTAAGCCTAGGTTATAACCAAGTAAAAAGGTAAAGGAATGGAATTGGGCAAGAATTCCTTTTATTATGTTTGGAAACCCTAATTCCAAACGAATGAGTACTTTGCACACAGGAAGCCTTCTTAACCTTGATTTATATGAAATTGCGTGGATATGTGCTATATTCATGAACATGTAATTGATAGGTATATTAGTTAGTCTTTAGTTATAGGTGGATTTGTCAAGGGAATTGGAATCCCTTGAGAGATGGTATGGACAAGTTCATCTACAAGGCAATGTGCTTGGCACAACAAGATAAGGTATCTAGTGTATTGTTATATTTATTTATGCACTGACAATTATGTGTTTATGGCAGTATGATGCAGGGGATTGCATGGCAAAGAAATTTCCATGTATTTTTTAAGAAGGCTCTGATTGAGCTTTCCTCGGGAACCATGGGGATTGAGTCATGGTGTCTGTTGTTAGTATAGTGCTTTTGGTATTTTGTGATTGTTGCACTTGATTTGTGATTTTGCGTGTGTCTGGTGCATAGTTATGCCACCTTATTGCAGTGTCGTGTTGTTATTGGTTTTCATGGTTTTCTTCTTAGTTGTTTCTTGGTATTGCATTTTATGTTTTGAGTCTTGGGAATTATTTGGGAAATAGGAAATTAAATGGAGCTCGAGGAGAGTTGTGTCGTACTCTATAGGTAATGTAAGACTCAAATGAAGTTTTGTGCATGAGTAAGCACAACGGAAGGTAATACTATGACAATCGGTTGGACTAGTTGGGTCCTGTTGTAGTGGCTACAACCACCCTCCAAAATTTTGGCTCGCATGCAAATTTCGGAGCCTTCCATGGATCCTGTGATTGATTGTTCCTTGGTCACTTATTGGTAAGCTAATGATCTCAAGCCCCCTCCTTGATCTTAAAAGTTGTTCACATTCTCATATTTATGCAACATGTGTCATCTTTGGGCATAGGGATTATCGTTTGTCATGAAAAGGGAAGTTTTTTCTGCTTCAAGGGGAAATATTCATGCATATGGGTTGTTCTCATCACATAGACATGTTTCACATTCACTTCATGCACTCTTGTCACGAAGGTTGTTGCATCAAGCAGAGTATGTTTTATATGTTATGGATGATCTATGTTGTATCATTAAGTGTTCGTGTGTGATCATAGTCAAGTTCTATCAATGCTCACATCAATTTCACTGATCTCATACTTAGTTATTTTCCCGAGCAACCTAGCCTCATCCAGCTTTTTGGAACTGCACACTTAGCTTCTGCAACCCTCAAGCTTTTTCCCTTTCCTGCTAGAACTACGCAATGCAAAGAGACCCCAACCTCCCTTGGCATCCAAAACTGCGCAGTGATTTCCTCCAGTGTTCTTCCCCCAACCAAAACCCACTGTCTTCAGAAACTGTGTAGTGTTGTCCCTCAGCTGCCCAGTCTGTATTGCAACTTGAAACTACGTAGATGTGTCCCCCCAAGAACCATCCCATAATAGTGTCTTGCATCTCAAAACTACGTAGTATTGCCCCTCAGCTGCCCTGCATTCAGAAACTATGCAGGGGTGTCCTCCCAGGATCCCATCCCGTAACAGTGCCTTACATTCAGAAACAACGCAGTATTGTCCCGCAGTTGCCCAGTCTATCTTGCATTCAGAAACTACACAGAGGTGTCCTCCCAGGACCCCATCCCTTAGCAGTGTCTTGCATCTCAAAACTATGCAGTGTTGTCCAAGCTGTCCAATCTGTCTTGCATTCAGAAACTGCGCAGATGGGCCTCATCCCAGCAACAATCACTACACGTTGAAACTGCGCAGATCTATCACTCAGTGACTATAGGAAAAGATAACATGCTAGATCACTCTCAAGGAGCTAAGGAGAAGGACCAAGAAACCAACTGACGACAAAAGATTGGGACCACATGCAAACTCCGTTAGATGCATAATCATCTCAAGGGTAAGTATGGTAAGTAAAGTACATCCTTTTGAAGTACATCTCTTAGTGTATATTGAAGTATTGCTTATCATTGTTATATCATTTTGTCTTCAATAACATGCATGTTTGCAAGCACCAAAAGTCATTCCATGTGTTGCCTCTACGTGTCTTGCTTCATTTTCGCTTATTGGACCAACTGTCATCTTTTGGCATGTGTGATTTCTATATCATGCTTGTGATCTTGTTCTTGCAATTTTGAAGGTTTGTCTTTGTGTTCATGAGTTGTTTTCACTATGTGAACATCGGTTTTACTCACACACAAAGTTGTAAGCATTGTCGCACAAGTGTCGTCATGGTCATTCGAAGATCTATCTCAAGTGTCGCACTTGTCGCTCTTAACCTTTAGAGAGTCCCACTGAGCACATGTTTGTCTTGTTGATTTGAGGTGACTTGCCTTCAAGTCATGCTAAGTGTGTGATCACAATGTCATGTATGCACAAGTTCACTTGCTCCCACACAGCCATTTTTGCTGAAAACCTGTCAACCAGACAACTCTGCTTCAACCAGACCCTGATTGAGTTGCACTGCGCAGTCTCAGCTCTCAGTGACCATGCTCTGTTGCGCAGGGCTTAAGGCTGTCCTCTGGGGTAGGTTGCACTGCATAATCCTGGAAGTGAGCAAGCTGACTGTCTCCCAAAACTGCATAGAAGTTGTCTCCAACTCTGATCCAATCTGCGCTTCCCACAAGATCACTCATCAAGCCTCCCTCTAGTCTACTGGAAACTTGAAATGCATTGTGACCCAAGGCTACGTTTCTCACCAAAACTGCGTAGACATGCCTAACAGCCTGCCTGACACTACCTCCAGAAACTGTGTAGACATGTGAGTGAGGCCTTTGTTGCCCGACACTGCACTGTTCCAAGAAATTGCGTAGATCTGACTAGCAAGCCCCTGTTGGCTTGCTCTGCCCTGCCTCTGAAAATTGTGCATTTTTGACTAGCACTCTCCCTGTTTCCTTGCTCAATACTCATCCCAAAAATTGAGTAATTATGTTAGGAAGGCCCCTACTGCATGTTTATGGTTGTCCCTCAAAACTGCGCAGTTGTGACACGCAGCTCCCCGCAACCCGATCCAACCTTTCTCTGGAAAACTGCGCAAAAATGTCTGCAATGCTTCCCGTTTCCCAGTCTATCCTAAGAGAAGCTACACAGGTTCCTAGTTGGACCCCTGGATGACTTGCCCAGTCCTCATCCTGAAAAATTGCTTAAAAATTGCCCAGCAGTTCCTCTCGACAACTTGCCATGTTTTCCTCCCAAGAACTATGCAGTTATGCCCAACTAGGTTCTACCTTGCAACTATCACTATCGTCCCGGATTGCGCAAATTTGCCTCCCAATGATCTCTGCGCAACTTTTTCCAACAGTGCATGTTGTCCTCCCGGAAGGCCTCATTCCAGCCTGAGGTGCACTTTGCGTTGTCTTAGTGAGTTGCCCTCCCTCCTTGTCATTTGGAACACGAGAACAATGCATCATGCTAAACTAGGAGGTTTTGGATTTGATTTCATCTCATCGTGAGTGATTGTAAGAACATGTACATTGATGGAACCTAGCATGATAATGAACGGGTTGAAGAAAGAGAGCATGCTAGAAGACTTTTCTGCAACTGAATGAACGAACGAAGCACATCAAGTAGCAAGTGAAAGAAACACATGCATGGAACCATCTTGCGAAGACCAAGACCATTGAACACCCCGAAACACCAAGCTATGCGGAGATGAAGACAAAGTGCATTCAAGGACACATTCATCACTTAACAGCACAACAGCTTGACATGGACACCACAGTCAGCCAGTACATGTCAATAGTGTCATGTCGAGTTGTGTTTTGAGTTGTCTCAGCCACCTCACCACTGTGAGTCGTAACTGTTGTAATCCAATGTAATGTAAAGTGAAATTCCAAGTGTCATTAGTGGAATGCAACCAGTCATATGTAATGTAAAGAGTTATATGTAATGAATTTGAAGAGTCACAAGGATAGTCCAAGAGTCAAAGGGGAATGTCAAGGGTCACCCCACCCTTTGCTATATATAGAACCTCATGACTCATATAAAGGGCTTTTAGGAGCCAAGATTTTGCTATGCATTGCTTAGAGAGGGCTTGGAGAGTATTGTGATGAGCCTTGACTTCTCCACAGTGCAGAGCGAATAGATCTCTTTGGAGGAGCAGGCAGTGTTGACTATAACGTTCCACTATTGGGGCTAGTGGTTGTCATGGTTGTATGTATGGATGGAACTTTCACTTTATATAATATAACAGAGCCAACATGTCTTTATGCATATGTTGTTATTGTAGTTCGACTATTCTGGTTAATTTAACAATGTATATTGTTTAACTTACACATTTGTGTATGAACTATTTCGTATATGATTGTATGAATCTTGTTGAAGTCATGTTGTTGGTTTAACCCATCACTTTGGATTGTCGACTATTCTGCTTTCTAGCTTGTGATGTCATTCAACTCGTGTGTTCCTTTTAGGCTGCGTACTATTACAGGCCTCAAATGATACACTTCTTTTCCCCTTTGTGTTATATAACCTTCCCATGCGTCCCTCTTGACTCGTTGCAAGGTCATACACTTGCTTCCAACAAGGATATCTTGCTTACCTTTGCACGCTATCGCAATCAAGGAATAACTTTACTACTCACTGTTGGGACTCCTACTCCAAACAGTCTGAGATCTAGTTGGGACTTCTTGTCGGGGAGATCCCCTGACATGTTGGCGAGTTCAACACCGTCAATAGGTCCATTGTGGTAAGTGGATGATGACAAGACAAACATGAGAAAGGTAACCATAAAAGGTAGAGTAAATGGATCTGAGGTTTCGAATGTCTTGGCTATGTTGGGAACGACTGTTCTCAATGTTGTGTATGAATAAAGGAAGTTTTGTTAATCTAGACCTTATGTTATCTGGTGATTATGTTATGATCATGATTATGATGATGTTATATATGTATACATGTATGTACTATGTCGTTGTCTGACAAAATGATGATTGTTTTATGCTAATGAGTATATATGTATGTATATAGGTCATTGTCTCACAGGGTCATCAGGAATAGTCCTTGTGGAGGAATGATTGCTTACACAAGCGAATGGCATGAAGAGGTTCTTGGTCTTACGAGGAATCAATTGAGAAGAGTAGTCATAACAAATATACAAGGTCAATATCATATGGTTATGGGTTGATATTATGTGATTATATTATGTTTATGTTATGGACAGGTTATACTGAGGGGTAGAACATCAAAATGAAAGCAATGTGGTCTGCGACATGCTATAACAAACATGGATAAGACACTCGAAGTAAGGTTGCTTGGTAAAGACAATGTGGTTTTGGGAATGTGTGGTACTATTGTTGTGCATATAGTGCTTTGTAGATGTTGGATATGTGGTGTTGCGTACATATGATGCTATGTACATGTTGGATTTGCAGTGTTATGTACAATTGGCATTCCATGCATGTTGTACATGTGGCGCTATGTACATAGGGTGTTGTGTGCATGATTGTACAAGTGGTGTTGTGTGCATGTGGTGTTGTGCACGTGTTGTACAAGTGCCGTTGTGTGTAGATGGTGTTGTGTACATGTCGTGCATGTAATGTTGCGTACATCTGTTGTTGCATACATGTTGTGTGTGTGGTGTTGTGTACATGTTGTACAATGGTGCAATGTACATATGGCATTATGTACACATTATGCAGGTGGTACCATGTACATGTGATGTTGTGCACACATTGTGCAGGTGGTGCTTTGTACATATGGTACTGGTGTACATGTGGGTATTGTGTGCATGTCATACATGTTGTGTTCAAGGCATTACTAGGTGCATGTATTCCATGATGTTATATGTCGTGTGTGGTTGTATGTGTGTGAAACACACTATGTGTATGTACACATGGTTGAGGAGAAGGCATTGGGTGTTTTTTAGGTGTGACAACCAATCTAGAGTGCATACAAAATAAAGACAAAGGTAAAAGCTAAGGATTGATGAAAGGATAATTATCAACAATTTATTTCAATTTTATTATGCATGTGATTTATGACTGTGGTATATGATGATTATATGTGACCTATGATTTTGGTTTATGATGGTTACATGTGATTTATGATGTTGATCTATGATGGTTGTGTTTTGAGCTAACCTGATGTGATATGCTTATACATGATGATTTGATCAAAGATGCTAGTTTGACTTGTTGTGACAGGAAGTAAACAGGATTGCAAGTATACCTTACTGATGAGATAACAATGAGGAATGATTTGAGGTTATTTCAATTTATTTGAATCTAATGGAAATTATGTGCTTGGAATAGGAATGCATGAACATGCCCAGTTGGGTGGTTGAATTCGACTGCAAAAATTGGCAGCAATAACAAAAGAAATTGGAACATGCAGCAATATGTTGGTAAAGCACTTTAGGAGTAGGGCCATTGTGGGACACTGGTACCCAATAGTATCCATTGATTTCCATGAGAATTCTACGACCGATATGATGGTTTTGGCAGGTATATTCCTTAGTTATTTGATCTTCCTATGCAAGGAAGCCTTGCCAAGGGATGGATCGCCTAGGATAGGGGATGTTGGGGAGCTTGGAAGGTGAGTGACTACACGGAAGGGGGTGATCGGATTTCCCGAGGGACTGTGTAGCAGTGAAGGGAAAGTCACATATATATTGGTTTTGGTCATGAGCATTTCTAGATGGAATCAAATGCACATTAGGAGTGCGCTCGGGGACAATGAGCATATAACTATTCACTAAGAGGACAAGTGGCGCAAGATTATAGTGCCTAACATTGGATGCAACTTTGACTGTGGCAGTACAGTGGATTCTGGATTTCTTGGGAAGGAGGTGAATCTTGGTACTACTTTAAGGGTGGAGTTGTGATCCTCTAGATTCCCTTGTTGCTTGATATGGGCATCGTATCCTTTTATTTGTTGGTTTAGCAAATGTGCATATATGTATATGTGATTATTGTAAATACTGCAACAAGCTAAGTTATAAAGCTCCATGGGCGGTATGTTTGCTTTTCAACGATTTTTGTTGAGGTCTTGGTGTGGTTTAACACCAAGGATGATGTTCCCCAAGGGGGAGGGTTATGTAACAGCCCTGGTGAAAAGTTCATGTAATAGAAGTTAATAAAGGCAAATTAAGACTACAAGTAAGGGACACGTATTCCAAGCTAAATGTTGGGCAAATATATCCTAGTAGCCATCACTGGATGTGTGCCTTTGGCTAAGGAAATTGGTAAAGGCATTAAAAGTAAAAAGGCATTTTTGGCACATTTATTTATGGAAATAAAGGAAACTAGGAGAAAAGTAAGGTGAAAGGTCATAGGTCGAATGTGAAGAGGAAATTGAAGGAAGATAATGGAAAATGAAGAAATTAGAGGCCTCATTAATAAAAAGGCTTATGAGGATCAGGGGGAAAGCTCTTGGCTCAATCTTAGCCAGTGTTAAGCTCCTCGTAAGTTCAAGTTTGGAGCTCGCTCATTATTCTCTCTCTCTCACTCTTGGTGACTTAGAGTCTTCTTGGAGCACTCTAGCCTTGGATCAAGGAAGGAAAAGCAAGCAAATGGAAAGGAAGGAAAGCAAGGATCAAGGAAGAAGAGTAGGACCAGGTAGCTTCAGCAAGAATGCTTGCAGGTAACCTTTTCCATGTGTGATTTCCTAGTTGGTTTGGACATGCATGGCCTTGCATGTTGGTGTATGGTTCTCTTGTTGTCAATGGAATGGTTTTGTTGGGTTATGACAATGGTTTTCAGCCTAGCCTTGCCTTTTTTTGGGTGCCATGCTATGATAGGATGTTTATCTAGGTTTTGAGCTTTGGTTGGCCAGATGGATTTTGGAATCCAAGGCAAAGGTGTCTCAAGTTTCATTCCCAAAGGCCTAGGAATCCCTTGATCAGTTTTCGCGAGATACACAGTAAAGCTTGAGGGAGAAGTCTCAGTTTAGGGCCTAGTGATCTGAGTTTGGATTGCGATAAAGCCTGAGAGACTAGTATCAATTTAGGGCCTAGTGGTCCGGGATTGGATTGAGGTAAAACCTGAGAGATATGGAAATAAAAAAATCCTCAAGGGTAGTGATGAATTCCAGATGGAATTCCAAGTTTGGTTTAGTTGTGATCGGAGCACCGGTTTTGGTGTGATCACGATTTGATGAGGGTGGAGGTAGTTTAACCTGTATATTCCCTTGGTTATGTTTGGATTGGTTGTTCTATGAGATCCCACATTCATGCTTGGAATATGGCACAGGGGTGGTTGGCTGAAAGAGATATTTGGTTCAACCATGTCTATGGTCAGGTGATATGTGGAAGTCTCAAACCTGGTCAGATTTGCCTATGATTAATAAAAGTTAATTTCTCTTACTTTGGCACTTGTTTATATGTGGATTTAATGGATTTCATATCTCTGATATTCATATGGTTTTATGTTGGTTATAAGCATGGTTATATCGCTGGTTCATGTCATGGTTATTTCATGTATTTACTTGTAATTGTTAAATGGATGGATGCAAGACCTAATTGAGGATATAATAGTTCAATGGAGAAGGTGGTGATCCTTCTGGTTATGTTTCATAAGTTCTTTCAGTCATTTATGCTTTCTCTTGTATCCTAGACCTGTAGGTTGCATTAATGCCAAGTGTTTGAGAGAATGTTAATCCTGGTTAGGGATGCTCAAGCCTAGTCTTGAGGTTGATTTTTGATTTGTTTATCTTGTCATCATGTCTTTGATGGATTTGGAGGTTGTAACAAGTTCTAGGTAGAGGTTGGGATTCTGGGCTAGAAAGGTGGCTCAATTCTCAGGGACGTTGGCATAGGTCTGTTGAAAAGAGTCCAGGGACATTGGCACATAGGCCTTTGAGAGCGACTTTGGCTTCTAGTCATTGTCTTGCCTATAACATGAGAGCGACTATGGGTCAAAAGGCTTAAAACATTAGTGGGACTCGGGGATAGGATGTCTGAGTAAATGACATGTCTCGTGAGGGTGTTGTGGCTGATGTGGATGGGTTTGTTTAAGGTGTTATGTTGATCCATTTCCTTAAGGTCAACAAGGAAGTTGAATCCCTATAGTAGCCTCTCTCGTCGCATGTTTACCCGGGTTAGCTAGTTGCTTGGGTGGACCTAGGAGGAGGGGGTGTTACAAATAGGTTACTAACCAAGACCTAGGCACATCTAATAGGAGTGAAAGCCACCTTATAAACCACAAATGAATTATTCCAAGTGGCTTGGTTTCCCTTAAATATTGGTGATGAGTTGAATTGCATTTGTCGATAACAACGATTGATGGTTGTCCCCTTTGTGACTTAACAACTAAGTTACGATTGGGTCTTAATGGTTTAAAAACCACAACAACAACAACAACATTATGGAATTTTTAATGAGAAATAAGAATTTGTATGGAGTAGATATATCATGATACTTAAGTAATTTATGCATATTAAAAGATGAGACAATTTTTTATTTGTGATTCAAATTTAATGGAGGGGAAATAAATATTTTTAATTTGAAATTTGGTAAGGGTTACTTTGAAATGATGGAACAATCAATATTACATGTGGATATTGTAGAATTTTATTTTGTTATGAATATTTAAGGGTGTTGAATTATTTTTCATTCAAATGTATTAATTTTATCAGATCCAAAATTGCAACTTCAACTAAAATTAGGTGGTCAAGATTTTACAATGGAAATTTAAAAAAGTATAAATCAAACATTTAATCTTCTTCTTATAATCCCTAGATAAACTTCCCACATGTAGATAAATTTACATACTTGTTAGTCTCCCCCATCCTTCTCAAGACTTGGACAGGTGGCATCAAACCACACCACCCTTACCATGCAACTATTCATGGCATTAACATGGAGTTCATGAAGGCTAGTGTTTGTGTGGATATTGTTTCCTCCAAAATCAACTCATCATTATAGGGTGACCTTACTCCCTTGCTTAACCACAATGATGATGGATACAGAAAAGGGATATGAATGCATTAAGAAGCAAGGCACCTAGACTTGTCCACACTTGCCTTCTTAACTCTAGGCTTGGTGTTTTATCTATTACGCTTTGCCTTGCTTTTATGTGTTGCTTTTTCCTTTGATTTCTTAGTCCATGAATTAGACTTTTCAACCTTTCTTATATGACTCTACTCTCCCCCTCAATCCATTAGTCGACCACTTATGTTTGCCTCTTCTGAATCTTTCACATCCCTATCCCTAGTCTAAACTAAGCTTGGAAATTATGTGATACCTTCATCCTTGCACACATAGTATCCTCCTTATCAGAGTGTGCCTGCTCATCACCATGTCCCATCCCAAAACAAGCCAAGGTCATCGAGGTTGAGTGGGTGATGAAAGAAACCTTGAATTTGAGCTTAGAAAAATGTCAAGAACTCAACTACCATTTATTCCCAGCACACCCCCTTATAACTAAGAATGATATAATTATAGTCAAGGTAGAGGCTCAATTGGAGAGACGTCTCCATGAGGATGCAAAGATTAAAGAAAATATAGGACACTAGGTCTCAGGTACCAGTCATGTCCATTGCGACAAATATCTTCAAAGTGTCAATCTCTACTAGCAAGTAAGACAAATGGGCAAGGTGCCAATGGAGAGGAGTGAGACCCAACAAAAAATCATCCTATGCATTGATGTCTTTCAACTACAAGTCTGTAATTTGGACAATAATGTGTCTTGTTGGCCAAAAAAATAGCAAATTTGGACTTTCCAACATCAGAGGAGGAGAATAAGAATCCAAAAGCAATACGTGTGGACCCTCCTTTGAGCTTATATGTTTAGCTTGATGATTTTTTGTTTTTTTAGTATTTAACAGTAAATCAACTTCTCGTGCTAGTTTTAAACATGTGGCATATGGTATATGCATAAACAATGCCATGCTTTTCTTGTTATTTCTATGTCATACTTTTTAATTTTGTGATTTAGCCAAAAGCTTTGTACTTATGCTACTAGTCTAGTTTCCCTAGTGGTAGACCAATATATAGGGGAATGTAATTTTTTTATCATTCAATATGAAGTGGTTGCCTAGCTTACCCCCCAAAAAATATATATTCTAATAATAATAGGAGTAATATATTATTTATCTCATAAACATGTTGCATACTTGGGAAAATCACAAACCCTATTCAAGCATGTGCCCTTTGTATCAACCAAGGATTCAACTATAGATTCTAGTCCTACGGGAGGTCACCCTCCCCCTCCGAATCCAAGCTCCCTTGCCTTCAAGCACTAGTCTCAATGTTGAGAAATTCCTGAAAACCCTAGCCTTTGTAGTTTGTGAATAAATTAGATAGTATTCTTAAAGCCCTATTATTTACCTCCTCCTCTTTACATGTGGCTTTGGCTTTGGTGAAGCACAACTTGATCTAGCAGTTCACTAGAATATGGCCATCAATTAGATCTATGGTGGACTAGGTTTAGAGAAACTGGTAAGTTCACTAAAAGGAAAACTAACCCATTATTTATGTGGAAGGGGTTTCTATGCATTTATGTTCAAAGCCAAGGAAGATAGGGACCTCATTGTTAAAGATGGCACGTGCTTCTTCAAATCTAGAGGAATGTATTTAAATTAATGGAAGCCAAACTTTAATATCAAACATGATGTTCCCTCAACTCTACCAATTTGGGTTTGTTTCCCTCACCTTCCTCTCCATTGCTAGAATGAAGATATAATGCATAGTATTGGTGACTCCACGAGTTGATACATAAATAAATAAAAACCAAAGGATGGTATGTTTCCATGTTAATAATTTGTATGGAGGTGGATCTAGAAAAAGGCCCTCCAAAAGTAGTTATGTTGACCTTAGACAACCAAAAGCACATTCAATGCTTGCACTACAAATATTTGCCCTTTAAGTGAAAGATTTGTCACAAATATGGATGCTTCGTGAAGGATTTTAAAGAAGAATATCCAAGGTATGCAATTGATCCTAGATAAGGAAAATCAGTGGCAAACCTTTAAGAAAAGATGAATGTTGGGCAAACAACTTCCTCTTTGATTACAAAGTTGGCCCCTTCATATATGGAGTCATACTTTCTACCTCTAAACATTTAATCATGTAGGCTCAAGCAATAGAACCTATACCTAAAAATTTCTCAAATCAAGCACTAAAGTCACTAGGCACATCGATAGAGGAAGCTTGATCTCTTAAACTAGCAAGTACAAAATCCTATCATAGGAGGACTCAATTCCATTCTCCAAAATATTAGCTACCTCAAACCCATTTCAACTACATCAACTCCACCTACATACATACTAAGGTAGAGAACTAGTAACTCTTGTCTCCCACCATAAATGAGGATGCTCTACGAGATTGGTTCAAAGAAATTGATAATGCCCTAAAAATAACAAGCTCCTTCAAGCATTCCAACTAAGAAAAAGGCCCATCAACAACTAGAGGAAGAGGAAAAAGAGGATGATGAAACAAAGGAAAACCCACCCAAAAGGTAAGTAGTAAATAATGAAAGAAAATATAGAAGGGTTAACAACAAAGAAAAAAATTTAGGCGTTCAACCAACCATAAAAAGGTTCTTAGGAACTAGATTCAAAAATTCTGAAAATCTCAATGTAAGTGCTCTATTGTAAGGTGGAAGTTGATGATAAGAGTCTCCAAGAATTGCAAAAAATTGAGAAGCTGGTACAAGGAAGAATGGGAGACCTAGTAAGCATTGAGAAGCCCACCATATTCCTTTTCCAAGAGACCAAATTATAGGCATCAAAATCCTAAACAACAAGCATGACTACAATGGAAATGGTGTAAAGGAACAATGATGCAATGACATCATCCCCCTCAAGGCCTTTTCAATGGAATTGATGTCTAGACCCGACACCCAAGGTTACTTTATGGAAATGGGGTTATCAAAAGTCCTCATCATTTAACCACCTTAAAACTCCTTTTTGGGATTGACATTGTCTTTTGCTCATCGAGGGCTTTCCAATGATATTAATTTCGTCAAAATTCAAACTTTGGATACAAAGGTATGAGCATTCGAAAATATGCACTCCCAAGTGCCATGTCAGCATCCATACCATTGCGATAAGGTAATCCTTTTTGCCTTGGTGTCTACGTCATACAATGCCATGTCAAATATGTGTGGTACACATGGTAGTCCCTACTCACATGTTGGCACAACTTAGGGCCATGTCCTTAATGGGGGTATGTCAACCCACCACTCTTAAATGGATCCAATATTTTCAAAAGTCCCTTGTTCTAACGTTTTTTAGGATTTCTTGACTTTCCGAGTCATATGAGTCTTTTAGAAGTACTGAATCCATCCAGATCCAATATTTTTTTTGAAATTCCTCTTTTTAAGAAATCATTGGATCTCCATTATCTAGACCCTTCAATCATTTATGTCACCCTTACTTTGGATTCCACCTTGACACCACTACATCACCCTAGTCCTCAACAACAACACAACATCAACTGGGTCCATGTGGGCAAATCCATGCTTAACTAGATATATGGGTTTTTATAATTTTTTGGATTTATCCAGATCCATCAAGATCTAAAAAAACATCAAGGAAGCTCATTTGATGAAACTATGAATTTATGTATATTTGGATTCCACATCACCTTCCATGACATGTGGCACGTCAATTGCCACATCTATTCGCTTGCACCACTACACCACATGATCTCACCACTTCGACACAACATGTCACCCAGAACTTGCTCTTCTTTTCACATCATCCTTCCACATCAACACTTGCCTACCTATAGGGTCTTATGGTGCTCAGGTGGGTTTTGCGTGACCTATTGCACTGGCATCTAGATCCAAATTCTCCATTAAGAGCACTTTATAAGAAATTTTGAATGTCCCAACATTTATATCTTAACAAACTCTAGATCTTTGGTCCTATCACATGATAAATCCCATGCCTTCCATCTATGTTAATTAACAATATCCAAATTCACTCCTCCAATTCGGATGATGAAACATCGGGTCACCAAGAAAAGTAAAGCTTGTTCTGAAGAAAAAAGGCCTATATGATGCCCTCCACCCTTGATCCCTTATGTGGTTAGCTCCTATTCACAACCCCATCAACCCACATTACTAGGGGATGGGGATAAAATCCCCTAACCTACAAATTTTGAATCCAATCCTTTAATTTTCTCAAGGGAAAACTTAGGCTTCTAGAGAGGTTTTCTCACCCTGTCTGAGGACTAAATAAGATTGTAACAAGGCAATAATATTCCCATAAACCGTCTAACAACACAAATGTCTTCATCGACATTTAGAGGCATACAAAAATTCTACCCTTGATTTGGCATCTTCCCAAAAGGGAAAAAAAATGTCTGGAGGCCTACTCCACAACTTCACTCCAATAATAACGAGGCTTTCACACCTCTTTGGGGTTGCAAAACTTCAAGGACTCATCTCCAAAATCTTAAAAACAAAACAACCCACAATTTGGCTTAACGCATGAGGAAACTAAGGTCCTCATAACCCCTAAACAACAAGAATGTGAACTGCCACAAGCAAGGCCTTAGTCGCCCATCTCAAGGTCTCCATTTAAGGGGGAACCTCCTAGACTTCCTACTTCACTTTACGGATGCAACATAGTTGTCTAATCCCACTGCTAGCATGTCAATGGCCAACCACACTGATAAAGTTACATGAAAAGCCACAAGCTTCAAATCAACTTAAACATTTTACTACAAAAGCACATCCATCACATGTAACATATTTCAAATAACTCCTTTGCATACAACATTCTTTAATAAGGCCATTTTCATAGCTATTTATCCCAGTGTAAGACACTATAAACTTCAGTTAAGTGTTTCAAATGTATTTTGTAATCTAGCATAGTAATGACCATGAAACACTAAACAACAACATCATTTCATTGATATTGAGATTTATACACAAGCTAACTGTAAACTAACAACATCATTTCATTTTCACAAGCTAACTGTAAACTAAGGAAGGGAAAGCTACTATCCACCTAACCACAAGTTCATCTACACTACAAGTTTCTTATAGTTGGCCACCTTGAGCTAGATTTGATGCATGAAGAGGAAGTTTCTCTCAGGTTTGAATATGTTCAATTCAAAGTAGAGGATATGACCACCATTGTCCTTCATAATCAAGTGTTAGGATTCTACCTTTCACCCATTTATCCCATGCCTATTAACGCTTACACCATGGCCACCAAAGGCCTACACTACATAAAGGGAATCCTTCACTAATATAGCAATTTCTTGGAACTTCCATGTTATTAGTTTCCATTCTTAATCAAGACAAAGTGTTAAAACACTCTCCTAGCCCTTGACTCAAGCTGAAGGCTTTCACACTATTTTCCTCATGCAATTAAGCAAACTTACAAATTCCATGCAATCTTGTTTTGACTTAGAGGGTTCTCTACCACTTTATTATTAGAGTCACGCCTTCGGCGCCACCTGTGGTTTAGTTTTTTTGGACATAAACTATGTTGGTTCGCTTGTGTGCACTCGTAGGATTTATTGTGCATATTCACATTCCCAACTACTCTCTCACTCTCTCACACACACACCCACATGCACATTCCCACCACGAGAATTCAAGGTCCCTCCTCAAGCTATGTGATCAACTCAAAAGGATCTAAATGGTACATAGCCCATACATATGGAGTACTTCAATACCACTCCCCATTCTTTCCCATGATTGTTGGTAGTTGGGTAGTTCAACTACCACATAAAAAATCAAGACATTTGATTCAAGTAACATAGAAAACTTCACAAATCCCCCTCACAACTTCCCCTCAGGCACAAAGATTTGTGTTGGTTGCTCTCTTCTTTAAGCTTAGCAACATATCAAATAAAAATTCATATTAAACCAAATAAATCTTATCAAACTATCGATATTCGTTATCCCAACATTATGAGTCTTAATTACAGGTTACAGAACTTGTGGGTGAAAAGGGGGTGTTAGAAACAATTATTTTGATAGGAACCTCAATAGCTCTGTGTACTTTGGAACAACTCTCTCCTTCTTCTAGGATTCACATATCAACCATGGCATTATATTTTGTCAAGTTTTCCTAACCAGCAACCATAAAAGCATATAAATGTAATCAATGTTTACATGCCAATAGCATACAAGGAAAAATAAAACTATTGGTCCTCTCTTATGGCTTTAAAAAACACTAATTGGTCCCAAAACAACATCACAACAAGGAATTGCAATGCAACTATGAACAATAAAGAAAAATAAGGGGGTTGTATGGTGAGATATCCATTATGAGAAAGAATGGAGGATCTTGTGGCAAAACGAGATTTAGTATACATTAAACTATACCAAGGAATCAATAGTTGAATTGAGGCTTCTGTGAAGCACACTAGTTGGTTCGAAACGCGTCGACAAATGTCTGTCTACATGTGATTTACGCCGAAGTTATTCTTTCAACTATACCAAGGAATATTTAACTAGTTGAACAAGAGAATTGTTCTAGACCACATTGCTATGTGTTTAGATCGATTCCTTGGTACATAAAAAATAATACCTTCAACCATCTCAAAACACATGTAGATTGTTGTGTAAATCCAAGAATTATCTAGATTACAGGTCTCTCTCACTTAGATTTAATCCCATCTTATTAGCAGATTCTAAGGCCACGGACGTAATCTTATTGAAGTGGAGAAAGTGGATCAATAGATCCCCAATATGCATTTGGGAACAAAATTGAAATATATTGAATTAGCTTTAAAGGATTGGGAAAATGACTCTTATCCCTCCTAGAGGTGGAGAAAGAAAACCTCCAATCACAGTTAACAATCCTTGAGAGGAGAATGGAGGAGGAAAAGGTTAGTTGTGAGCATCAAAAAATAAAAGGCACAATCTCCCACAAATTACATAAGTTCTCAAAATTGAGGAAGAAATGTGGAGACTCAAGTCACGTAGTGTATGGTTAATACTTGGAGACAAGAATACCTCATTCTTCCATTGACAAGCCAAAGGGAGAACACTTAAAAGCAATGTGAAGGAAACCATCCTAAAGGATGGATCTAAGCTAAACAAATTCAAAGGAATTAAAGAGATGGTTAAAGCACACTATGAAGCTTTCTGTATAGAAGAAGAGGAAGTTGATCCAAAAATCACAACCTCCTTGCTATAACACATTTATGTAACAATCACCCAAAAGGAGAATGTTGAGTTGATGAAGGAGATTGGAGAAGCTAAAATAATAAATGCAATCTAGATCCTACACCTTGACAAAGCCCTAAGCCCTAACATTTTTTCTCTTCACTTCTACAAAGCTCATTGGTTTTCATAATAAAAACAAATTTAATAATAATGTTGCAATTTGTCCAAAAATACTGTAAGTTGGGTAGTAATACAAATTCCCCATTATTATCTCTTATTCCTAAAGTAGCCAATACCTCTTCTTTTGCCAAATTTAATCCAATCTCTCTACACAATTCCTCTTGCAAAATCATATCAAAACTCATGGACAACATATTAAAAAGTATCCCATCCAAATTCATAACTGACAATCAAGGTGGATTCATGCAAGAGAGGGAGATAATAGTTAATGTTATCATGCTACAAGAAGTTATTCACTGAAGCAGGTACAATAAAAACATATGGATGATTATAAAAATAAAAATGGCAAAATTCCCTTGACAAAATAAGACACTCCTTTCTTATTGATTCCTTTTTAAAATTTGGATTTTGTCATTACTTTATACAATGGTCTTCATCATCCATTAGCACTCCTTGGATATTGTAGTGTCCTATCTAGGGTGCTAGATTGGGCTAAATTTATTATCAACCAGGGTGCGTATACTTAGAGGCGTGTGCCTAAAATATATAGACATAAAGGATCTACTCTAGGCCTATTATTCCTAAGTACAGTGCTGAGACTAGATCTAATATTAAACAATCAATCAAATCTTTAACTAAGCATCAAACCATGTGTCATTAACAACTAAAATGCAATCCATAACATGCTGTGTATCACTGTATGTAAAGGCTTCGGTCCCCTTACAGAGACACCAAACATGAAACCCCTGTTTAATGGCACTCAACAGTCATGAATATTTATTATAAACATGCAAAGTAAAAATCATAAGCATCGTCCATAGCAGTGCTTTACAAAGCAACCCTGGATCGAATCCTTTACAGGATATGATTCACAATCCAGATGAGGGTTTGTTCAAGCGCATACATAGACATCTAACAGCGCATTCATAAACACAAACGTAAGCATCAATCAAATCCCTGTGCATATAAATCGATATCAAATATCATTCAAACACTTGACTGTAAAATGTAATTAAAGTAACAATGTAAATGCAATGTAAACGTAATTAAAATATCGGTATACCATGCACGCAGGGCTCGTCCGCGTTCTTGGCACACCGAGATTGTTACTCCACGATCACAGTATCAAACAATGCACAGAGATTATAATGCAATCTTATATTAAATCAAAAGCTCTGTTCTGAGGCGACAAGAAATGTATATATAAAACATAAGGTCTGAAGTATCAAAAAGGTAAACTAACGTATATCCAGGTTCGGCCTTTTAATTACATACATTCACATCCTTTGAAAAATGGATGTTTATCCATGGGCGGCTATTGCTGCTTTTACAAAAACGCAAAGATGTTCCTATCCTAACTTACGCTCATAAAAACTAGGAAACAACTAAAAATCGAATTGACTGTAACTGTGTGCTGTTGTTGCCTTTGTGCCAACATGCCATGGTTGACCAGGCGTTGACCGTGCATATAGGAGGGATGTTTCTGCTGCGGGATAGGTGCTTGTCCATGCTTGGACATTCCTCTTTTCGCCCATACCTTTCGCTCTGGCCTAGCTGTCATGCCACATGTCAAACGATAAGCCATTTACAGGTTGTTGAGACTTCCTATAGTTATTTAGGCCAAAAATCCTAATTTATTAACACAAAACCCCTAAATCAATTTAAATGCTATTCAACAACTATAAAACTATTAATTAATCAATTTCCAAGGCATTTGAGGGATAAATGATGAAAAGAGGTAGGAAATGGTCATGTTTTGGGAGGGAAAAAGGGGTCATAGAATGGTACCAACAGATATCCTTGTTTAATGCAAAACCCACGTCTTTCTTTAGAGGAAGTCATGGGTTGAGACACGGTTGCCCCATTCGCCTATACTCTACATCATCATTGTAGAATCACTTAGCAGAATTTTGAAGTTGAAAGACTATATGGAGACCTTTCAGTGATACAAATGTTTGAGGAGTCAAGAGCATAAATCACTCCCAATTTGCAGATGATGCTTTGCTTTTGGGTGGAGCTTCTTCTATCATGCTTGAGAGTTTCAAACAAATCTTAGATCCTTTTACTTGCACCTTGGGTGGAAAATTCAATAATCTAAAAAGTCAAATTTTTTGCTAGAATATTAGCCATCAACTTCTTTGAGCCATTTTATAGATTCTTACTTTCCCTTGTCAAAAACCATGGACTTCATTCAAATATTTGGTGATGCCTATCTCATTGAGAAACCCTTCAAGATGGTCATGGAACAATGTCATAAAAAAATCAAATCTAAACTTTGGTAATGGGGCTGCCAATTTTCAAATCTTGTAGCTTAAATTGTTCTCATCAAATTAATTATTTGGATCTCCCACTATTTCAATGCTTAGCCATGTTAGCACTAGTTAAAACAATGCAGCGAATCACTCAAGAACTGTAAAAATTGGTATAGTAATGAGGAAAAACAAACACAAGGAAATTTCATTTGATCGACTAGAAGACCACAAGAGCTCCAAAAGATATAGGCAGGAAATACCTTTTACTCATGAATTGGCTTTGGCAGCTAATCTCACTTAGAGGATTATCACAAGCATGTTAGAACAGTGGACCATGGTCATCATCAAAAAATATTTCAAGGAGATTGAAATCAATGCATTGACAATCCATTCATTAATAAAAGAGTATCACATAATTGGATACTCTTAAAGGTATTTTCTCCCATCATACAATTCAACATAACTTGGATTCCAATGAATGGACAATTGATTGATATATGGAAAGATGGAATGATGGCTAACAAACGACTCGATTAAAATCAAGATCTTCTTCCGTTGAAAATTTTGATGGAACTCGAATTATAGCACCTTATTTAATATTTTTGTTTTGATCCATGGATTGAGTGGGAAGCAATATCACCTCCCGCCAAATTAGAAGTCCACATCCCATCTCTATTTTATGCTCTCAAAATATGTGCATCTTGAGATATATCCACTCCTCATCAACAAGGACATCGAGTATTTTAGGAGTGGAAAAGTATGGAGACACCAAACATCAAGGATAAAAAGGCATCTAAGAAATAATTGACAACTTTTGATTAGTTTCAGCTTTAGTTTTGCAAAGGAATAAATCGAACTCCAAGGGAGGAGAGAGAGAGCACTTGGACAAAAGCAAGCAAGCAAGCAAAGGATAAGCAAAGGAAAGTGTTGTATCGGATGCAACACCCACCAAAATTTTTGCCTACACTTAGCTTACTATGGATCTTGTGATCGGCCATTCCTTAGTCACTTATTGGTCAGCCGACGATTTCAAGCTCCCTTCTTGGATCTCAAGTGTTGTCCACACTTTTATCTTTACATAACTAGTGTCATCTTCGAGCATGGGAATTATCGCTTATCATGCAAAGGGGAGTTATGGTTTGCTTCAAGGTGCAATATTTGTGAAAATGAGTTGTTCTCGTCATATAGACATGTTTTGCACTCATTTCCAAAGTTTCATGCACTATTACACAAGTCTCATCATTATCCTCACAAAGTCTATCTTCGGAGCCACACTTGTCATAAGTTGCTAAAAAGGTTGTTGCATTAAGTGAAGTATGTTTTTATATGTTCTAAATGGTTTATGTTGTATCACTAAGTTTCCAAGTGTGTGGTCACAGTCAAGTTCTATCACTTCTCATATTGGTTCCACTGATCCCACACTTAGCCAAATTCCGGAGGATTCTTAGCAACCTAGCCTCATACAACCTTCCCAAACTATTTACTTCACATCTTCAACCTTCAAGATTTTCCTTTGTCTGCTAGAATTGTGTAATGTGTAGAAATCCTAGCCTCTCTTGGCCTCCAAAATTGCGTAGATGTTTCCTCTAGCGTCCTTCCATCAGTCGGATCTCGTTGCCTCCAGAAACTGCGCAGTTTTGTCCCTCAAGCCTCTCAGTTGCCCAGTCCCCCTTGCCTCCTGAAACTACTTAGTTTGTCCTCCCAAGGCCCCATCCTGCAACAACCTTTGCCTACTTGAACTGCGCAATTTTGTCCCCCAGTGGGCACAACGCAAATTTTTCCCTCAATGAGGACCGTGCAAAAATTTCCCTCAGTCTGGCCTGAGCTGCACACTGCATAGTCTCAATGACCAAGTTTGACCCTTGGTTACTTGAACTGCGGAATTGCGCAATCACTGAGCCTTCTCCCATGGTTTGTCACTCAGTCCCAATCCAGTTCATGAATTCAAGTGCTCTATCTTAGGCTAGGGGTTTTCAGACTGATGTCGTCTCGTCATGAGTGAGTTGCAGATGTAGGTACTCTCTTACACTATGGCAAGATGATGAAGAAGGATGGCATTCTAGATAACACTTAAGGAGCTAAGGAGAAAATATAATCATCAAATAAGAAAACCAAGGAACCCTGAGGTATTATAGAAGATCAGAGACTAGGACCAAATGAAGACTCCATCTATTTCACAACCCTTTGGATGGTAGGTATGACAACAAAGCACATCTTTCATGAAGTTGAAATGCACCTCTTAGTGTAGTATGAAGGACAACCTACCATTGTCATATCATTATGTCTTCAATGACATGTATGGTCGCAAACACTAAAAGTCATTCCATGTGTTTTCCCTAAGTGTTTCGCTCCCTTTCGAAAGATAGGCAAGATGTCATCTTTTTACATGCTGGTTGTCGCACTTTATGCATAAGCTCATTCTGGTGGTTCCAAGGGCTCGTCTTTGTGTTTATGAGTTTTCCTCGCTATGTAAACACCTATTGCACTCATTCACAAAATTTTGAGCATTGTCGCACAAGTGTTATCATAAATTCTATCTTAAGTGTCACACTTATCTTGTCGTAGCTGGTCATGAAGCAGTCACACGCAAGAGAAAGTGGTGTTCATGTGTCATGGGTGATCAATGTTTTTGAGTCATCATGTATTCTAAATGTTAGGACACAATCAAATCTTCCTCACTTCACCTATCAGTCTCATTGGTCCAACACTTAAGCCTTTTTTGAAGAAGCTCCCTAACCCTTTAACTTGGCTTCACCCAACCTACATGGACTACGCATTGTGCAGTTTGAGTCAGCAAGTTGTGACCTTGACCCATGGATTTGCACAATGCGTAGTTGCTATCCCCTGGGACTACTGCATTGCGAAATTCTTGAGCCCAAGACCAAGCCTTCCCTTCTAGAATTGTGCAAACTTGTTAATCAACATTCCCTTCCAGAATTGCGCAATCTTGTCAGTCAACATTCCCTTCGAGAACTGCACAAAAGTTGCCTTTAGTAGTCCTCCCCTCATCCTCACCCAATGTCTCCTAGAACTATGCAGAGGTCAATCAACCTTCCTCTCCAGAACTGCACATAAATCTTCCACAATGGCATCTCCTTCAATCGAACTCACTCATCTCCAAAACTGTGTAGAAGACAGCCTCTCAGCCCAGCCTAAACTGCGCATTGCATAGTTCCAGACCTTAAGCATCAGCCCTGGCTACTAGCACTGCACATTGCGCAATTACTGAGCCTCCCTTCCCAACTTGAAACTCAGTTTCGGCTCAACCCCTAAACCAGCAGGCACCATCTCAGGTTAAGAGGTTTTCAGGTTGATGTCGTCTAGTCATTAGTAAAAAGCAAATACATGATCCAGGTGGATATTGGTGGCCACCCATATATTCCACTTGGATTCCCAATGCTATCTCTTTCAGTTTTTAAATTTCCTTAACTGTAGCACAATTTACTATTTTTGGTAGTTTTTTAGGTCGTGAACTTCCATAGTCATTTTGAGGCCCTAAACAACGTTTTTTGGGAAAACTAGAAAAACATGTGTTTTTTATTGATGCTTGCATTCAAAAGTTGTAGACCTTGGATAGATATTTCTAACAAGGTATTATGCGCGTCAAACAGAGATTGTATGCCAAAGTTACGACCCTGGGAAGTTGATGTACCAATTTACCCAAACATGGCCCATAGTTTTGGCACTTCATCTCCTAGGGTTAGATTTTTGGATGTTTAGGGTTTTTCATTGTTCCTCAATAATAAATAAGCCTTCGAGCCTCGTTGTAACATAGTTCAAAGGCATGTAACTACCACATATGTTCTCAGAGATAAGCTACCATCACCTAAAAGCTAGTTTGTTGCCATTCTGTTTGTAAGCATATTTCAGTGTTTGATATTAATGAAGTGTTATTTTTGTTGCATCTCTGTATTTATGGTTATATCTGTGATTTGTTGCGTTCTTATTTAAGTTTGGATTAGTTGTATCAGAGCGGTCTTCTCTTTCTCTGTTTTTCTTTGCATGTCCCTAATGAGGTCGGGATATAAAGAGTTAGGGCTGGAACTAGTCGAACCTTTGCAAGACCAACCTCGCAAATATCGATGGCCTCCCAAGGCAGAAGAGAAGAAAGATGAGGGGGCAGGAGATCCTTTCAAAATCTTGCTCGAAGAAGACCTCGAGCAATAGAGGAACTTCATGATGGACAACTTTGCCCAAATCCTTCAGCGACTACCCAAAGGCGACACATCTTCTTCCAACAACCACTCTAGAAGCACCATGCCCTTTAAGGTACAAGTTAGCTTTGACATCCTCATATTTGAAGGTCAGATAGATGTGGACGTCGTAGATAAATGGTTAAATCTACTAGAAGGATATTTTTTTGTTCATGATTTTTCCAGTTGGGAAAATATTATTTTTGCACTTCTCAAAGTCATCTCCACGCCAAGGACTGGTGGGAAACCTACTATGAGAAGAAGGACGAAAGTACACCCTCACTATTTTCAGCTGCACCCACTTGGAATTCGTTCTGGGACATCATCAAGGAGCAATACTACTCTGTTGGTAGCTACGAGAATATATACATAAAGTGGACCACGTTGCGGCAAGGAAGGGACCAAGACGTGCCAGAGTTTACCAATGTTTTTCATACCCTTCGCATGAAGTTGGGTATCAAGGATTCTGAGTGACAATTGGTACTCAAGTATTGTGGGTGTCTACACAAATACATTCAGGATGAGATGGGCTCCTTGGATATCTCCTTGCTCTGCACGACGAACAGATACACTGTCAAGATTGAGCATAAGTTTAAACAGAAGATGCGAGACTTTGGATCTACGAATCCGAAGCAAGGGAAAGACACCCCCAAACCGTAGAGCAAAGGACAAAGACAAGGCAGGGTGACCTAGGACAACCTGCCAAAGTTGCAAGTAAAGAACAACAGCCTGAATACAAAGAAGGAAATAGGAAAATGGTGTGAGTTCCATAAGAGATCCACTGAAAACATAAGTGAGTGTCGGGCCAAGTAGTCACTAGTCGTCGGGCTGAAGGCTTTGAATTAAACACATGTTCTAACTCTAAGTCAAAACCTGAAAAGGGGAATGACAAAGAGAAGCAGATCATTGATGTGGAACTCAGTGCCACCATGGCCATCACTAAGATCCAGAAGAATGAGCCTGAAGATCCAGAGGGGGGGGGAACACCTCTTCCACTCACAGATGTGGGTGAAGGGTTATTTGCTGCAGTTCATTGTCAACATCGAAAGCCAAAATAACCTCATTTCATAAGAGGTTGTGAAATGGTTGGGTCTACCGACTACAACACATCCTTAGCCATACACCATCGTGTGGCTTCAGCAAGGACAAGAACTCGGTGTCAGCCAATAGTGTTTCCTTCCTTACAACATCAAGCCCTTCACCGATGAGGTACTGTGTGATGCTGCTCCTCTTGAGGATTGTGATGTATTATTAGGACGACCATACTTGTGGAAGCAACATGTTTTATATGAGTCTATACCTTGCTTTGTCATTATTACTTTGGGCAATAAGTTGTACAAGATACTAGAGGTAGCCCCGCCTACCGCCATCTCTTTAATCTCTACAAAGCAATGCAGTAAGATCATTTCACAAACCAATAAATTAATTTTCCTTATGATTCGCCCTTAGGGCAAGAAGAATATTGTGGCCACAACTTCCAAACAGGGCTCCTCCACACAACAACAATAAGATCAAGCACTCCATCGATCTAACCCCGAGTGCACTGCTACCCAATGGACCAGTCTATCGATGCTCTATTCTAGAGAACAATGAGATCAAGAGGTAGATTTAGGAGCTGTTATAGAAAGGGATAATTAGGCCAAACTCGTAACGCTATGGGAGCCTAATGGTATTGGTACAGAAGAAGGATGGGTCCTGGTGACTCTATATTAACTATCGGGAATTGAACAAGATCACTGTCCGGAATAGGTACCCAATGCCACAGATTGATGACCTTCTGCACCAACTCAAGGGGGGGAATATTTCAGCAAGATTTACTTGAAGTTTGATTATCCCCAAGTGCCTATTGAACCCCCCGACGTGTGGAGTACTGCCTTGAAATCCAAGGAGGGCCTTTTCGAATGGTTGGTCATGCCTTTTGGGTTGATGAATGCCCCCACAACCTTCATTAGATTGATGGACAACATCTTGCGACTCTTCAACAATGCATTCGTGGTGGTGTATTTAGATGACATCTTGATCTTCAACTAGAGTTGGGAAGAGCACCTCGACCATATTCGATAATTCCTCCAAACCTTGCAGCAACACAAGTTGTGTGCTAATTTGGAGAAATGCACCTCAATATCTCAGGTACACCATTTATGAGAAGGGTGTGCATGTGGACCCAACCAAGATACAAGTCATTCGAGATTAGCTAGGGCCGATCACTTTAATAGATCTCCACATCTTTCTCGAGCTTGCCAATTTCTATCGCAGGTTCGTGTTGGGTTCTCTCATATCACTTGCCTTTTAAATCAAGTCACCAAGGGCATAGCGAAAGCAAAGTTCTTTTGGTCTGAAACCCAACATAAGGCATTTCCTGAATTGAAGCAACACCTCTTCTCTACACTAGTGATGACATTACCAGTCCTGCAACAACCATTTGAGATTGACATAGATGCCTCCAACTATGTTATTGGTGCAGTTGTTACTCAAAAGGGGCATCCAGTGGCTTATCATAGTGAGAGACTTTCAAACACAGTCTAAAAGTATCCCACCTATGAGAAGGAAATGCATTCCATTATGCAGGTATGTCATCAATGGAAGCATTACATTATGGGGAAGGAAATGGTCATCCACACAGACCACCAACCCCTGTAGTTCATATAGACACAAGGGAAGTTGCAAAATGATCACCATTAGAAATGGTCCACATACCTGCAACAATTCCATTTGAACATTAAGTACAAGAAGGACAACACCAATAATGTTGCAGAATACCTCGACCGACCTCTAGTCATGGTGTTTATCACTGTGCTCGACTCCTGTGGGCACGAGACTTTGGGGTGGATGCATCTTTACGAGATCGATCCAGAATTTGGTAGAAAATACCAAACACTCTTGGAATGTATGCAAGTTCCAAAATTTCGCCTTAGGATGCACTGTTATGCCACCTAGGACACATTTGTGTTCCTTCAAGCGAGCATGCCAAGATGATTTGGGAGGCACACTATAGTCAGGTAATTGGACATTTCGGAGTAGAGGAAATAAAGACAGTACTGCAGAAGTATTTTTATTTGCCAAACCTTCGTTAGGATATTCAGAGGTACATTAAACCCTCCACTACCTACGCGATTGCCAAACCAATCATCAAGAAGCAAGGCCTATATACTCCTAGTCGACCTTGGGAATCCATCTCCATGGATTACATGTGAGGTTTCCTTCTACTAAGAATGGAAATAATTGTGTTTTTGTGGTCGTCGGCAAATTCTCTAAGATGCCCATTATGGCAGCCTGCAAGAAGAGTATCACAATGGAGGCCACTGCTAAGCTCTTCTTTGAGCAAGTATGGGTACACTTTGGGATCCCATAGTCCATTATTTGAGATCAGGACAACAGATTCCTAAGTGAATTTTGGTCAAGTCTTTGGTCGATGATGGATGGCCAAACAAAGGTCGTTAACAAGATGATCGTACACATAACAACTACAACAGAGCTCACCACAACTCGAGAAGCCACAAGCCCTTTCAGGTAGGGTTGAGATTTCAGCCATTGTGTCCCATTGATGTGGTCATACCATTTGCAGTTACTCAGGAAGATTCAACTCATGTCTAGTCCAAAGCCGACCAAGCTAACAACTTCATTGGGCGCATTCAACAGATTCGCCAGCAGGTCCATAATATATTGGACAAAGCCAATGCTAAGTACAAGAAACACCATGATCAACATCGAGTGCCACACAAGTTCCAAGTGGGTGACAAAGTTTGGCTACATTTACAGAAGGAGCACCTCGTTGGACCCCATCGTAAGCTTTGCCCACTCCGATATGGGCCATACACCATCACCAACGCTGTAGGGGACATTGCCGTTGAGCTCATCATGCCATCGTTCCTTGGTTTGCGCCCAATGTTCAATGTAGGCCGCCTTAAGCCATACTTTCCATCATTGCTAGACACATCCGACTGTAACAAAGCTGGTGAAAATTCCATGTAAAATATATATAAATACCATGGATGATGGGACTGTAGAATTTCTTGCAAATTCTCTACAAATATACCTGTGAGATCTTTGTAGAAAATCTAACTATAGATTAAACTGATTATTCAATGTACTAAAGCAAAATACTTAATCTACTTCTACAATCAAACTTGCGGAATCTTAATCGATTTTGAGCAAGATCAAACAAAACACATATAACAGAGAAGAAGATTCAATCACACATGAAACACAGAAGAATACTCTGGGGAAAGCCTCAGCTAAAAACCCCGCTATCTGTATTATCATACAAGTGAAAATATATCAGGATTACACAAAGCTTTAGCTCTCAAGCTATCCAGCTCTCAGTACAATCCCTCACTACTGCTCATAGACATAATAGACAACACATATGCCTTCCTTTAGTCCTCCAAGCCTCCTATTTCCTTGCGCAGTTGCTCCTAGGTCCTCTGGCTGCCACCTTTGTGAATTCATCTTTCACACAACTCACCAAGCTCATAAACAACTGCGCAATCCTGAAGGAGATAATTCCTTCTGCATATATGAGTTTCCTTTATAGGAAAATTCCTCCAATTGATGGTACACTGTCCCTTCCTTTAATCTCAACTAGGTCTTTCTCTGAACTGACATGCACGAGTTATTTATGAGAGAATATTCAGTTATCTGGAGAACACTAGTTGCATGCATGCATGCATTAACTGATTGAACTCACAATTAGTTCCTCCAACTATTTGGACTAATTTAACTAGACTTAAACTCAGTTAAACTGAGCTAACTAATTACAACTCATCCTTATCTCCTTAATTAAGGGATAACTTCCTCAATCAAAGGGATAATTGTTGCATGTCTTCACATAGACTTCATGTTTGATTTTCTCCAACCAATCAACTCAAGATGAATTAATTAATTATTTTTCAAACAACTGCTGAGACTAAATTCGAATTTTAATTCTCAATTTTAATTCAGGGACTAATTAAAATTGGAATCTATCTCGAAATTCTATTTATAGCAATGTTATTTTTAGCATTTCTATTTTTTTCCATTTCCAACAGAGTTGGAGTATATATCCTGAAATGCTATTTATAGCAATGTTATTTTTAGCATTTCTTGTTGCCATTTTCAACACTCTCTCTCAACAAGAAATGCATTCAAGTCGAACCCAATCCTGAACCTTTGGAATGTCCTACATGCAACACTTCTCTCAAGTGTTGTTGCTCCAGCAACTCTAAAAACAAAAAATATCCAACCTGAATCAAAATGATGCCTCTGTCATCACGGTATCTGACTACTATTGCCTCTGTTGACTGAAAACTCTGCACCTCTATGCTCTTCAGTATCTGACTGCTCTAGCCTCTGTCACTTTCATCTCTAATTGCATCAATCACACTGATTCCTCCTACTACATTCGTACCGCTACTGGTCCTATCTCCCAGCACTACATCCACATTGCACCTCCTCTCGTCATGTTGCATCGTGCTGCCCAATGCTGCACTACAACTCGGTTATTAAGAAGTAAGTAACTGATCTCCTAACTGGCCTCCCTATTGAGCTAGAAACACCCTCTGATCCTGAAGCTCCCTCTGCCACTGACAAGTGCTCCCTCTCTGACCTCTACACTACTGCAACAACTCCCTGCATCTGACACCATTGCACACCTCTCTGTGCCATCCTACACTGGTGCAACACTCTTGTGCCTCTCGCATTGCTGCAACTTGCTAGCTTTGTGCTATCTTGGGACTCTTGCACTGTAACTCTCTCTGCTACTCCATCTGCATCCGTCTCTACCCACTCAGCCAGTCCTACTACTCCTCGTCTGGGCTCCCGTAGCAAGGTCTAATCAAAGAGGTTGGGTACCTCAAGGATCCTATCCCTATTTCAGCCTTCTTGGGACAATCAATTCACATCGCCCCACCTCACACCTGGAGGTATGGATGCATGTGATCCCTCTACCCACTTGGATCGAAATTCCCCCCTACTAGAGGTCTTTGCATGAGTGGATGCCTCCACTTGATCTTCTCTCAACTTCTCCAATTGTGGCTGCTCCACAACCTCCTGAAGCTGCTTCACCAATTGTGGCTCCTCCACAATTGTCTGAGACTTCTTTTGGCGCTACATGTTGAGACGTAATGTACTCTCTCTCTCAACCACCAAGTCTCCAACGGTTGTCTTGCTCCTTAAGGCTTTACATGCATCTTGAACCTCAAGAGCATACAGGTTCTTGAATCGTGAATCGATCTGCTTCACCTGTCTGGTGGTGATGTGTCTAAGGAAAACCTTTCCCTTACTGAAGACTACATCATAGCCTTTTTCTTCTAGCATCGCGATCGATACCAAGTTCTTCTTCAGTCCTGGCACATACTTCACATCTGTCAACGTAATGCAAGCTCCATGCTCCCTCTAAAAAGAAATCGTGCCCACACCTGAAACACTATACTTTTCATCATTACCCATCGTTATGAGTATCTGAAGGTCTTTCTCCTCCAAGGTACTAAACAAACTCTTATCGTCGATCATGTGGAATGAGGCTCCACTATCAAGAAACCAACCACAACCCATCATCGATGAAATCATGCATGTGATGAGGGTAAAATCCAATTCGAATTGAGAGGCCAATGCCTCACCTTCAGATCCTTCCTTGTATCCATCTTGGATTTCTTCAATGGACAATTTGTTGCATAATGGCCCACCTCATGACAATGAAAGCATCACACTTTTGATTTTCCAATCTTCTTCCCACCATGGGAAGAACTCAATTTGGGATGAGAATCCTTCTCCTTCCCTTTCTTTGCCTTACTCGCTAAGGCAAAATTTTCTTCATCCTCCTTGGATGAAGAACCATCTCTGGGGCTTCTTCTTATCTCCTCCTACATCATATCCGATCAAAGTCGTTCCCGATCTGGCAGTTTCTCTCTTCCATTTACCGAGTCTTGGTAGCTATGCTAGCTCTTAGGAAGACCGAGGAGAGAAAGACTCACCATGTCATCATCGGCTGTCATGATTCCTACACTTCCAAGCTCATCCCTGCAGGTGGTGAGCTTGTTCAGATATGTAGAGATTGTGTCGCCCTTTTCACACTTGATTTTCCAAAGTTTATCTTTCAATGCCAACTTCCTTTGATCGTTGTTACTCTGATATAGATCCTTCAATGTTTTCCACATTGAAAATGGTGTCTCCTTCCCATGGAGACTCGAGATAATGTGGTATCGAACTCCCTTTAGAACGATTCTCCTCGCTCTAGCTACACATTTCTTCCATTCCGCCAATTCTTGGGCATTAGCAGTTGTTGGCTTGGGGACTTCTTGATCAATGAAGTCCTTCAAACCATTGTCCTCTAATACCGCTCCCATGTGATCCTTCTAGGCTATATAATTCGAGCTGCCATCAAGGGCATACTCGAGACTCAAACTGTTGAATGCCATTGGTGAAATTTGAGATGTGATAAGAATTCGAATTCTATAATAAGGAACTTCAACCTTCGAACTTCTCCCTTTTTCATATGCTATTCTTCGCTTTGATCACCTTTTCTCTAATACCATGTAGAAATTTCTCTATAGATCAGCTAGCTCTGATACCATGTAGAATTTCCTGCAGATTCTTTACAAATCTACCTCTGAGATCTATGTAGAAAATCTAACTGTAGATTAAACTGATTATGCAATGTACTAAAGCAAAATACTTAATCTACTTCTACAATCAAACTTGCAGAAGCTTAATCAATTTTGAGCAAGATCAAACAAAGCACATATAACAAAGAAGAAGATTCAATCACACAGGAAACACAAAAGAATACTGTGGGGAAAGCCTCAGCTAAAAACCCCGCTATCTGTATTATCATACAAGTGGAAATATATCAGGATTACACAAAGCTTTAGCTCTCAAGCTATCCAACTCTCAGTACAATCCCTCATTGCTACTCATAGGCAGAATAGACAACACATATGCCTTCCTTCAGTCCTCCAAGCCTCCTATTTTCTTGCATAGTTTCTCCTGGGTCCTTTGGCTGCCACTTGTGTGAATTCACCTCTCACACAATTCACCAAACTTAGAAATAACTGCACAATCCTGAAGGAGATAATTCCTTCTACATGGATGAGTTTCCTTTATAGGAAAATTCCTCCAACTGATAGTACACTGTCCCTTCCTTTAATCTCAACTGGGTCTTTCTCTGAACTGACATGCATGAGTTATTTATGAGAGAATATTCAGTTATCTGGAGAACATTAGTTGCATGCGTGCTCATTAACTGACTGAACTCACAATTAATTCCTCCAACTGTTTGGAATTAATTTAACTGGACTTAACTGAGTTAACTGAGCTAACTAATTACAACTCAAATACAAGTCATCCTTATCTCCTTAATTAAGGGACAACTTCCTCAATCAAAGGGATAATTGTTGCATGTCTTCACATAGACTTCATGTTTGATTTTCTCCAACTAATTAAATCAAGATGAATTAATTAATTATTTTTCAAACAACTACCAAGACTAAATTCGAATTTTAATTCTCAATTTTAATTCAGGGACTAGTTAAAATTGGAATCTATCCCGAAATGCTATTTATAGCAATGATATTTTTAGCATTTCTATTTTTTGCTATTTCCAACAGAGTTGGAGTATATCCTGAAATGCTATTTATAACAATGCTATTTTTAGCATTTCTTGTTGCCATTTTCAACATGGACACGTATTCCAAGCTGAATGGTGGGGGAAACATCCTAATGGGTGTTGATTCAGTTTATTATAGCTAAGGAAATTGGCAAAGGCAATGACTAAGGCTTTGGAAAGGAAAAATGACATTTTTGGTACATTTATTTATGAAAATAATGGAAATTAGGAGAAAAGGAAGGTGAAAGGTCACAGGTTGCATGTGAGGAGGAAAATGAAGGAAAATAATGGAAAATAAAGAAATAGAGGTCTCATTAATAAAAAGGCTTCTGAGGATCAATGGGCAAGCTTGGTCAATGTACCCTTTTGTTAGTTGAGCTTTGGAGCTCTCTAATTATTCTCTCTGTCTCAATCTTGACACTTAAAGTTTCTTGGAGCACTTTGGCATTGGAGAAAGAAATGCAAAGAAGGCAAGAGAAAGCAAAGATCAAGCAGGGAAAGGCAGGATCAAGAAGCTACTGCAGGATTCATTGTAGGTATCAATTTGCATGTGTATTTTCCTTGTTAGATTTTACATGCATGGTATTGCATATGGTTATTTTGATGTTGTGGCATGGGTTTTGTTAGGTGTAACAATGTTTTCAGCCTAGCCTTTCCATTTCCGAATAGCCATGGTGTGATGGGGTTCTCATGTTTTGGTTGAGATGGATTGTCAGATGGATTCAAAGCTGAGTGGGTTGGATCTCTGAATGATAGAGAACATGGCCTAGTGGTCCCTAAACCAGACTGTGGATCACGGTAAAGACACTGGCCTAGTGACCTTATAGCCAGATTGTGGGTTGCGGTTAAGCCATGATTATGTTGCCTTGGTGGGCCTAGGAATCCTTGTGGTGAATGGCAGGATATATGGTAAAGCCAAGAGGTAGTTTGCTCTTCGTTGGGCCTAGTAATCCTGGTTTTGTGATATGCAATAAAGCATAGAGAGTGGGTCTCGGTTTAGGGCCTAATGATCCAGGTTTGGATTGCGATAAATCCTAAGAGACTAGGAGACAGGGAAATTCCTCATGGTGTAGGTGTAGAAATCCAATGGAATCCATGATTGTTTGGCCTAGTCATCAAGTGGAGTTCACAGTAAAGCCTGTTATGATGGGTTCATTATGTTGGCCTAGTGATCTGGGATGGATTAAGGTAAAGCCTGGTCTCTATTGATGAGGGTGAGTTCGTTTAGCCTTGATATGCCCTAGTTGGTTCTTTTGGTTTGAGTCCCACATTCGTGCATGGAATATGGGATGAGAGTGAATGGTTGAAAAGAGATTTGGATCAACCGTTCTATGGTTAGGTCAAACGTCGAAGTCCCATCTCGAGTTTGGTTTTTGTATTATTAATGAAAGGTTATTTCTCCTTGTATTTCTATGAGCATTTTGATGGATTATATGTGGTCTATATGGCTGTACTTTCATGAGTATTTATGTTGTTATTATGTTGGTTATATGTGTGTTTTATGACAACAACTATATATGGCTCTCAGCATGTTTTTACTTGTAAATGAATGTATAATATATCTATGGTCTAATAGATGGTAATGTATCAAATGACATGACAAAACAATGGTTGTTAGCGATTCTCATATAAGTACAAGATCCCTATGTTTATTTCTGTTGGTTACACCTATAGATTACATGCTTGTAACATGTTTGACGAAATGCCTGTCATGGCTAGTAGGGGTTTGATTAAGGTCATGTTTAACTTATTTCTTTTGCATCATTGTTTCCCTATTATTTTATTGATCCTAAGTTATCATTCCATTCTGGGTAGTGAACTGGGCTCTCGGCCTGAAAAAAGTGGCTCAAATCTCGGGGACACTAGCACAGAACTGGCAAAATGAGTCTCTGGACGCTGGTAGGAAAGACTGTGAGAGCGACTTTGGGTTTCTGGATGTTGTCATGCCTATAGCATGAGAGCAACTAAGTCTTAAGTTGGTCAAAACTTCACTAGGACCCAAGGGCAAGCTGTCTAAAGTGTTTGATTGGTTCCCAAGGGTCCTGAAGTTGATGTTGAATGTCTTTGTGTTATGTTTCCATCGATTCCACTTCCTTAAGGTCACATAGGAGGCCGAATCTAATCCTGTCATCGCATGTTTACCCCGGTTGGCATGGTTACTTGGGGAGATGTGGGAGGAGGGTGTTACAGAGTGGTATTAGAGTGGGTTGTGCTCTCTTTGGGTCATATATGATACCACAGAGTGGTATGAGAGCATGATTGCATTATCCTTGGGTGAATGTGTTGGTCATGCATGCATGTCAGTTGCATGTGTGTATCTTACACTTGCATTTCGTGTGCTTGTTGCATTGCATCATGTTGATCATGGTTGTAGTAAGGTTATCACGAGGAGCTTGATGTTGATTTTGTGGAATGTATGATTAGGAGTATATGACTGGTTACATGATTATACACAGCTTGATTACATCCTTGTATGTTGGGTTGCATTATTGTATGTTTGATTACATGTACTAGTCTTGTAGGTTGGTTACAAGAATTAATCACTCATGCTCGACTACATGCGTTCATGCATATGTGTAGTTGATTAGGCATTGCTTATGCATGTTGATGGTTGCATATGGCAATGTGTATAATGAAGTAATGGTTGTTGTCATGCTCGAGGTCATGGTTTGTGTAGTTGATATGGTCATGCATTGATGACTGGACTCTGGCTAGAATGATGTGTATATGGTTTGGTACTCATGTGTTATATGTCTATATGCAGTTATTATGCATGTATAGTCTTGGTTATGGTTATGCATGGATAATAGGTCAAACATGCCTTGTGAAGTCATGGTATGCAATTCAGGTCATCATGGTGCTATTGGTTGTTATGATGCTAATGTGTTGGCTGAGATAGAAGAGGAGATGCATACCATCATAATGAGGTTGCAACATTAGACCTTGGGGTAAGAGAAGATCGCCATACAGGTATTGTATGTTTGGTATGCAAGTATGTAAGTAAAAGATTGTTATATGCATTAGGGTTATGTACATTAGGTTTATGTACATGTATTTTGATGTTATGGTTACATTCATGATAGATGTTAGTTGATTAGTGTAGTTATATGCACGTGTCGGATACTCAAGAATGATAGTAACCTGTAGTTGTATGCATTGCTATTGTTGTTTTATATTAAATAACATGATGATTATGTTATATGTTGTTAATGAGCATGATTTGTTAACTTGTTGTTGTTATATGCTAGTAACTTGATTATTAGGGTTATTACATTAAGATCTTGATGTCATATGTATCATGCTAAATTGGATTGGCATATGCAGATGGTTATGGTTGCGATATTTTGGTATGAGACGACATATTTGTGCTATGGTGTCATACTAATCTAGACCGATCATACATATGTGATTGTTATGCTTGAATGACAAATGCTTATAAGCTTATGATGTGAACATCTTAGTTAGTTACTGTTATGGATATCATGATTTAAGTTTGAGTTGATATGTTGTGAAGTTGTATTGTGCTAACCTAGTGTTACAGGTCTATTTGGGCACATCACTCCCAACATTGAGATCAATACTATTAGGGCTCATCAAACCATAATTCAGTTGCTACATGCCCTAGACAAGTGATCACATTGAATTCCATCATTCCTGGGAGTTTGTTGGCCTGAAGGCATCCTGAAATGACTCCTTGAGGGACCAGCGTAGCCTTGTTTAGGGGTAACTGTGCTGCAGAGCACTTAGGCCCATTCAAGCTTGCTCTGTAGAGCACCTAGGCCCACTTTGATCTGTGCTGGGCGAGATTGAGTGAAATCTTCATAGGGTTCTAGGAATATTCCTACATTCTAGACCATCCTAGAAGATTCCCACCTCTTATATTCTCCTATGAGCATGAAATTGGTTATGGAATGGATCAAATAACCTCCTATCCTCTCATCCCTTCCTCCATGGAAACTAACTCCCAAATTGGAAAGCGATTCAATGCCTAATTTATGAAAAAAGCACCTCCATTTCCCTATAAATTGAGTACTCATCACAGTGATCAGGGGATGGACTTTGAAGAACTGTAAGGAGATACTGTTGGTTTGAGGTTTGAGATTATAAGCAAGTATTGTTATTCTGCCGGAATGTTGTGCTTTTGGTGTGATGAAGGATGGAACTCAAGCTGGATGACTGACATGGGATCCGACTTCTTTGGTTGTAACTCTTCCTTATACTTAATAAGATTGTTTACACCTTTTCCCATATTCTTGTCTTTATGCATGATGATTATATGTGTAAATGCTTTCGATTTCATTTGCTTATAGTAGATAGATCTCTTGCTTTGATTGGTTTTCGTCCTTTGTTTATGATTGCATGTACTGATCGAGTGGATTTAGTTCGAGAAAGAGCGACGGGAACTATTCAAAGGAGACAAAGGGAAGCGAAAGATAACAAGTAGGTCCCTTGTCTTATTTATCTTCTGTAGGAAAAGGTTAAACTCTTTAATTATGTTGTTCTAAGTGTAGCTACCCACTTAGGGAAGTTGTTTTTATCCGTAGATGCAAAATTCCACATCACACCTGGATTGATTGTGCAGACAAGATCGCCTCGCCTGAGATACATTAAGGTATGACTTTGCTTATGTCGTATATTTGGTACTTGACTATTTTATTATGTTGTCTAGTTGATTTATTTAACATGGTATGGTTGCAAGTTGGTTGAATGTTTGATGAATTGCATAATACGAGTATGTGTTCAAATGATGTTGTTTTAAGATTGTTGTAATTATACATATGTGTTGAGATAGTTGATATGTACTATAGTGTAGTAGTTGATAGTGGTAGCATTATGTCTAATGATTATGAGTTGACTATGGATTATGACATGATTGTTAGTCTTGATAAAGATTGATTTAAAATTGATAGATATGATTGTCCTCATATTTGGAACATGTGGTTTACATGTGTGAGCAGTTGCAGGATAACATGATTGGTATTGGCATGACAAGGTAATAGTTGATGTGTTTATGTAACTAACAGTTGGATGATGTGACAGTACATAGTAAGACTCAATTGTAGCAAGGTAAAAAGGTAAAAGGAAGGAATTGGACAAGCAATTCCTTTGGCTATGTTTGGAAACCCGAATTCCAAACAAATGAGTGCTTTGCATGCAGGAAGTCTTCTTACCTTGATTTGTCTAAAGTTACGTGGATATGTGATATATTCATGGACATGTAATTGAGAGGCATATTAGCTAGTCTCTAGTTATAGGTGGATTTGTCAAGGGAATTGGAATTCGTTGAGAGATGGCATGGATATGTTCAACAACAAGGCAACGTGCTTGGCACAACAAGATAATGTATCTGATGTGTTGTTATGTTTATTTATGCACTGACAATTTTGTGTTTATGGTAATATGATGAAGGGATTACATCACAGAGAGGTTTCCATGAAATCTTGAAGAAGGCTCAGGTTGAGTTTTCCCTGGGAATTATGGGGATTGAGTCATGGTGTATGTGGTTAGTCTTGTGCTTTTGGTAATTTTTTGATTGTTGCGCTTGATTTGTGATTTTGCGTGTGTCTAGTGCATAGCTATGACACTTTATTGCGGTGTCATGTTGTTATTGGTTTTCATGGTTTTCTTCTTGGTTGTTTCTTGGTATTGCCTTTTATGTTTTGTGTCTTGGAATTTTTTTGGGAAAGAGGAAATTTAATGGAGCTCGGGGAGAACTATGTGGTACCTAATAGGTAACATAAGACTCAAATGAAACTATGTGCATGAATAATTACATCAGAAGGTAAGACTATGACAGTCGGTCGGACTGGTAGGTCCATAGTGGTAAACAAACAGTGGCAATACAAACATGTGAAAGGTAACTAGAAAAGGTAAAGTAAATGGAACTGAGGTGTCAAATGCCTTGTCTATGTTGGGAACGATTGTTCTCAATGTTGTGCATCAATAAGGAAGTTTTCTAACTTAGACCTTATCATATCTGGCAATTTTGTTATGATCATGATTATGCTGATGTTTATATGTATACATGTATGTATGTATATATGTCATTGTCTAACAAGACCATGATTGTTTTATGCTAATGTTTATGTATATATATGCATGTATCCATTTATCTATATCATTGCTTGACAAGGTCATCAGGAATCACCCTTGTGGATGAATGATTGCTTACGCAGGCGAATGGAAAGAAGAGGTTCTTGGCTATGAGGAATCAAGTGGGAAGAGTAGTCGTGACAAATATATGAGGTCAGTATCACGTGAATATGAATTTATATTGTATGCTTGTATTATGCCTATGATTATGTTATGGACAGGTTATACTGAGGGATACAACAGTGAAATAAATGTAGTGTGATTTGCGACATACTGGTACAAGCATGGATAAGACACTAGAAGCAAGGTTGCTTGGTAGAGAGAGTGTGGTTCTAGATGTGTGGTGCTATTGTTGTGCACATGATGTTATGTGCATGTAGATGTTGGATATACGGTGCTATGTACATATTGTACTGTGTGGATGATTTATATGTGGCATTGTGTGCATATGGTGCTCTGTGCATGTTGGACATGCAGTGCTGTGTACAAATGATGCTATGTACATGTGGTGTTGTGTGCATGTTGTACATGAGGCACTATGTACATATGGTGTTGTGTGCATGATTGTACGAGTGGTGTTGTGTACATGTTGTACAAGTGGCTTTGTATGCAGGTGGTGTTGTGTACATGTCATGCATGAAGCGATATGTAAATGTGGTGTCGCGTACATGTTGTGTGTGGTACTGTGTACAGATGGTATTGTGTCCGCGTTGTACAATGGTGCAGTGTATATATACTATTATGTACACATTGTGCAGGTGGTGCTGTGTACATGTGATGTTGGCACACATTGTGCAGGTGGGGCTTTGTACATATGGTACTGGTGTACGTGTGGTATTGTGTGCATGTCATACATGTTATGTTGAAGGCACACAGTACTAGGTGCATGTATTGCATGATGTTGTATGTCACATGTGGTTGTATGTGTGTGAATCACACTATGTGTATGTGCACATGGATGAGGAGAAGGCACTAGGTGTTTGTTGAGTGTGGCAACCGATCTGGAGTGCATACAGAATAAAGACAAAGGTAGAAGCTAAGGGTTGATGAAAGGATAAGTATCAACATTTTTTCTAGATTTATTATGCATGTGTTTTATGACTATGGTATATGATGATTATATGTGATATATGATTTTGGTTTATGATGGTTACATGTCATTTATGATGTTGATATATGATGGCTATGTTTGGAGCTAACCAAATGTGATATGTTTATACATGATGTTTTGATCAAACATTTAGTTTGACTTGTTGTGACAGGAAGCGAATATGATTGCAAATGTACCTTATTGACAAATTTCCAATAAGGTATGATTTGAGGTTATTTCAATTTATTTGAATCTAATGGAAATTATGTGCTTGGAACAGGAATGCATGGAAATGCACAATTGGGTGGTTGAATAACTGCAAGAATGGGCAGCAACAACAAAAGAAATTGGAACAAGCAACAATATGCTGGTAAAACACTTCAAGAGCAGGGCCATTGTGGGACACTAGTACCCAATAGTGTCCATTGATTACCATGAGCATTCTATGGCTGATATGATGGTTTTCAGATAGGTATATGCATTGGCTTTTTGATATTCTGATGCGAGGAAGCCTTGCCAAGGGATGGATCGCCCAGGATAGGGGATGTCAGGGAACTTGGAAGGTGAGTGACTGCAAGGAGTGGGTGACTGGATTGCTTGAGGGACTATGTAGTAGAGAAGGGAAGGCCAAGGATATATTTGTTTTGGTCATGAGAATTTCCAGATAGAATCAAATGCACATTGGGAGTGCGCCCTGGAACAATGAGACGGTAACTTTTCGCTAAGAGGACAAGTGGCGCGGGATTGTAGTATTGGACATTGGATGCATCTTTGACTGTGGCTGTGGATTCTGGACTTCCTGGGAAGGTGGTGAATCTTGGTATTACTTTGAGGGCGGAGGTGTGAGCCTCTAGACTCCCTTGTTGATTGATACAGGCATCATATCCTTTTATATGCTAGTTTAGCAAATGTGCATAGGTGTATATGTGGTTATTGTAATACCATAATGAGTTGCGTTATAAAGCTCCAATATGTAGTATGTTGTCATGATGTTTTTCTTTTGAGCAGGTCATTCATTGTAAATATTACAATGAGCTAAGTTATAAATCTCCATGGGCAATATGTTTTCTTTTCAATGCTCTTGTTGAGGTCTTAGTGTGGTTTAACATCAAGGATGGTGTTCCCCCAAGGGGGAGGGTTCTATAACAACCCTGGTGAAAATTCCATGTCAAAATATATAGATACCACAGATGATGGGACACATATTCCGAGTTGAATGGTGGGGGGAAACATCCTAATGGGTGTTGATTTGATTTATTATGACTATGGAAAATGGAAAATGCAATGACTAAGGCTTTGGAAAGGCAAAATGGCATTTTTGGCACATTTATTTATGAAAATGATGGAAATTAGGAGAAAATGAAGGTGAAAGGTCACAGGTTGCATGTGATGAAGAAAATGAAGGAAAATAATGGAAAATGAAGAAAATAGAGGCCTCATTTTTAAAAAACGCTTATGAGGATCATCGGGCAAGCTTGGTCAATGTAACCTTTTGTTAGTTGAGTTTTGGAGCTGTCTCATTATTCTCTGTCTCTCTCTCACTGTTGGACACTTATAGTTTATTGGAGGATTTTAGCATTGGAGAAAGGAAGGCAAAGAAGGACAGAGGAAGTAAAGATCAAGTAGGGAAAGGCAGGATCAAGCAGTTATAACAAGATTCATTGCAGGTATTGATTTGCATGTGTATTTTCCTGATAGATTTGGCATGCATGGTATTGCATGTGATTCTTTTGCTATTGTGGCATTGGTTTTTCTAGGTGTAGCAATGTTTTTAGCCTAGCCTTTCCATTTCCAGATAACCATGGTGTGCTGGGGTTCTCATGTTTTGGTTGAGCTGGATTGTCGGATGGATTCAAAGTTGAGTGGGGTGGAACTCTGAATGATAGAGCACATGGCCTGGTGGTCCATGAATCAGACTATGGATCATGGTACTGCATTGAACTAATGACCCCTGAGCTAGACTGTGGGTTGTGGTAAAGCCAGAATTATGTTGCCTCGGTGGGCCTATGAATCCCTACCGATGAATGACAAGATATATGGTAAAGCCAAGAGGTGGTTTTCTCTCTATTGGGCCTAGTAGTCCGAGGTTTGGGATATGCAGTAAAGCCTAGAGAGTGTGTTTCGGTTTAGGACCTAGTGATCCAAGTTTGGATTGCCGTAAAGCATAAGAGACTAGGAGACAGGAAAATTCCTCACGGTATAGGTGGAGAAATCCAATGACATTCATGCTTGTTTGGCTTAATGATTGGGTTTATATCATGGTAAAGCCTGTTATGATGTGTTCATTGTGTTGGCCTAGTGATCCGGTATGCATTACGGTAAAGGCTGGTTTTTATAGATGAGGTGAGGTGGTTTAGCCTCGGTATAACCTAGTTGGTTCTTTTGGTTTTAGTCCCACATTCATGCTTGGAATATGGCATAAGGGTGAATGACTGAAGAGAGATTTGGCTCAACCATTCTATGGTCGGGTGGAACATGGAAGTCCCGTCTTGGGTTTGGTTTTTGCATCATTAATGAAAGGTTATTTCTCCTTGTATTTCTATGAACACTTTGATGGATTATATGTGGTCTATATTGTTGTACATTCATGAGTATTTATGTTGTTTTTATGTTGGTTATATGTGTGTTTTATGACAACAACTATGTATGGATCTCAACATGTTTTTACTTGTAAATGAATGGATAATGTATCTATGGTCTAATAGATGGTAATGCAACAAATGACATGAGGGAACAATGGTTCTTAGCGATTCTCAGATAAGTACAATATCCCTATGTCTATTTCTATTGGTTACACCTGTTGATTACATGCTTGTGGCATGTTTGACAAAATGCCTGTCATAGCTAGTAGGGGTCTGATTAAGGTCTTGTTTAGCTTATTTCTTTTGCATCATTTTTTCCTTGTTCTTTTACTGCTCCTAAGTTATCTTTCCATTCTGGGCAGTGGCCTGGGCTCTGGGCCTGAAAAGGTGGCTCAAATCCCGGGGATGCTGGCACAAAACTAGAAAAATGAGTCTTTGAACATTGGGAGGCAAGCCTATGAGAGTGACTTGAGGTTTTTGGACGCTGTCATGCCTATAACATGAGAGCAATTGAGTCTTAAGTTGGTCAAAATTTCAATAGGACCCAAGGGAAAGTTGTCTGAAGTGTTGGATTGGTTCATGAGGGTCCAAAAGCTGATGTTGAATGTTTGTGTGTTATGTTTCTGTCGATTCCACTTCCTTAAGGTAACATAGGAGGTCTAATCCAACCAAGTAGCCTCTCATCACATGTTTATGCTGGTTGGCATGGTTACTTGGGTAGCTGTGGGAGGAGGGTGTTACACTGACATTGTAGAATAACTCACACCAACAGAGCTAAACCCAGATCAAATGGAACACGCCATACCTGATCGGATCATGGACACACAGATCAAGAACAATCGCCAACATAAAATCCAACTATATTGGGTTGTCAAAACTGGCCAACTCCTGCAACATGGCAAGTGTCTCACTAGGGACCAAGTTCATTAGAAGTTTCACCATCTCATGGAGGCACTTAATGCAATGGGGACCATTGCTTCCTAAAGGGGGAAAGACTAATCCATGTGGATATTGGTGGCCACCCACCTATTCAACTTGGAACCCCAACACTCTCTCTTTCTTGTTTGGAGAATAATTTCGGCAAAATCACATAATAAATCATTTGTCGACACATTTCGAACCAACCAGTGTGGTTCATCATCAGGACAAGTTGAACCACACTGGTTGGTTCGAAACGTGTTGACAAATGATTATTATGTGATTTTTCCGAAATTATTCTCCAAACAAGATTATGGATCACAGAAGTCTGAATTCTTTAATACTCTCTCTTTCTGTTTTTCAGTTTCCTTAATTGTAGCATAGTTTACTATTTTTGGCAATTTTTTTGGGTCCTGAACTTCCAGAGTCGTTTTGAGGCCGTAAACGACAGTTTTTTGGGAAAATCAAGCAAACATGATTTTCCAAATGATTTTTGCATTCAATAGTTGTAGTGCTCAAATATATCTTTCTAACGAGGTATTATGTGTGTCAAATGAAGATCGTATGCCAAAGTTACGACCTCAGGAAGTTGATGTACCAATTTGCCCAAACGAGGTCCATAGTTTGGAGCTTCATCTCCCAGGGTTAAGTTTTTGGATGTTTAGCATTTTATATTGTTCCTAAATTATAAATAGGCCTGTGGGCCTCATTGTAACACAATTTGGAGGCATGTAGCCGCCACATCTCTTCTCAGAGACAAGCTACCATTGCCCGAGCTAGTTTATCCCCATTATGTTTGTAAGTATATTTCAGTATTTGATATTAATGAAATGAAGTGTTATTTCTACTACATATCTATATTTATGGTTATATTTGTGATTTGTTGCATTCCTATTTAAGTTCAAATCAATATAGGGACTTTGTCATGGCAGGATGATGAGGAAGGAGATAAAGGAGGAAGACATGCAAAAGACACTCTTGCAGTTGAGTAAGTGAGCTGATCTTCCAAGGAAAGACAAAGGGACACCAACTCGCGATTGCGAACATGGACTTGAATCATTGAAGACTCCTGTCACCAAGCCATAAGGAGGTGGAAGACAAGAGTATTCTCAAGAAGACATCACTCACAACAACAATAATAGCCTGACACTGCCACAACATCTAAGCAGTTTATATCAACAGTGTCATGTCATGTCTTGCCTTGAGATGTCATATGCTACATCATCATTGTGGACCATGTATATTATATTCAAATGTATTGTAAAGTGGAAGTTCAAAGGACAGACATGAATATGGAGAGTCATGTAAGTTGAAAACTCAAGGAAGTTGAACAATCATGAGGGTAGTAAAAGAGTCACAGAGGGGAAGCATCACCCTTTAGTTATATATACCCCCCTCATTGTATGAGCAAAGGACTTTTCACCTTGGCTCCTCATGCAAGGCATTGGAGAGATCAACTAGTTCTTTGAGGAGTAAGGAGTGGATCTAATGTCCCACTACTGGGGCTAGTGATGTACATTATAAACATGTGTCTTGGAACTTTTGCTTACTAACAAAGGCCTTTTAAGGCCGACACATTCTTCATGCATAGACTATGAATGCTTATAAGACTATTATGTGGATGTTTGTATTTCATGTTTTCTTTCACATGTAGTAAGATAATTGAACTATTTCAGTTATTTTAGTGCTTATCTTATTGAGAATGTGTTGTAATGGTTGTTATCGATGTCCCATCCTTATGGACTATTTCACAAGATACTAGACATATATTTTCTCGATGTTGTTTGTAATGACTATCACATCTACTGTGGACTATTCCGCTAGATGTTAGACAAAGATTTTTGGTTCATGTGTGTCTCTTCTTAGGTGGTACTATTACCTCTTACTTAGAGGCTCACTTTTCTCCCCCAATTTTGTAGTAGAAGAACCTTGACACAATTGCAATTGCGCACTCACCAGGCACACCTCCCTTGCTTTTCAAAGACACCATTGTATCACTCTCTTGTGCTGATAGCTAGAGCCAAGGCAAATCATTAAGGATTTTGCAACCGAGCCTTTATACTGGATGGGATCCTACACCAAATGGTGTGAGGTCTGATTGTGACTTCATATCAGGGAGATCCCCTTGGTTGACGGATTTCCAACACCGTCAACAAAATGGCACTAGAAGGAGGGTCAGATGATGGGTTATTCTCGTTGAGTCTGGTTTGAATCTCTTATTTAAAATGGCTCTTCCCAAAATCATAATCCTGGGATGTTTTTCTAAAGAGCTTAATTTTACCATCCTTGTAGAAGTTATTCATAACCCGTCCGAATTTAAGTTTGATGGTGAGGGTGAATCAAATTTTCGTGAACATATTTTTCAAGTTGTTTGCCTTGGTTTTTCTAACATAATAAATTCCAAATATTGCATAGCGAGATTACTCACCCTCACATTTGAAGGTCATGTTAATCGTTGGTGTCATACATTACCCATTACTTCTATCCATTCATTTGACTAGCTTGCCAAGAAGCTTCATAAAGCCTTCGATAAGTATAACTACTGAGATGTTTGTGGGAGAATCAATCTTTTAAGAATGAAGCCTGATGAATTAGTTAAGGATTTTTCCGATCAATTCCTTCACCTCTGTTATGAAATTCCTAAAAAAATCTGAACTAGGGTTTCTTGAAACAATAGTTTGAGTGCTTGATTCTTGTCTCTTCATATAGTAAACTTGAACCTCTTGATTTTTATGCTTCCCTAACTGTTGCGAATCATGAGACACCTCAAATTTTAGAGGAGGAGCTTACTTCCCCTTTTGGTCTTTTTCCTTCTCCCTTTCTAGTCTTGATGCAGGTGCCTCCTTGCGGTGGTTGTAACACTAGGAAATCTGCAAATCAAATCTCTAGCCCATCTTCTCATTCTTCATCTGCTTTTCATGATTCAGATTCAATGGAGGAAATTCCAAAATGGCTCATGAAGCCTACGCTGAAGACTCATTCCTCCATTTCGCAAGATGATGTCACTGCTCACAACTCTAGTCTCAAAGTTAATCCATCATCTACACATCTTGACTCTTTGTACCATGACCTGCTTGATCGATCTACTCCACCAACTGGTTCTTCACATTCTCTTGATTCTCAGGCTACTGGCACAAATTACGATCAGGTACAAAGTAGTCACATTACGCAGTTAGAGGCGCAGAAAGGTGAAGATGATTTCAATCTTTTTTTTTTTTTTTTTTTAGAATATTTCATGTCGAAATAATGAGTTTCTAATCTTGGATGATTATCAGTCTGCTAATCTTAGTAGGCAATCCAATGCAATCAATTCTTTCAATCAAAACCATAGCCTTGGGCAACAATCATTCTAATGATGATGAATCTATTGTTGCATGCTGTGGCGAATGCCCAACCACATCATGTGATCTTTTAGTTTCTCATGAAGATTTTAATTTAGATCTAGAATTTGGTTCGGTTAAAGAGGATGTTCATATCAAAACTTCCTCTTCACCTCACTATCCCTTTTGTCCTGTTGTTTGCAATACATCTACCTGCGATGAAGATTCTCCATGCTTTTCAATTTCTTCATTCGTTGAGTTTTCACAAGTCGGTGAGGTTGTCCATGATGAGATAGAAAATATTCAAATAGTAGAGAACCCTTCCCTCCCCTCATCATCTCTTCTATTGCATGAGGAAAACTCTTCAAGTCAGATTTCTCATGAGATCTCTTTTATTCATTTATCTTTGAATTTGTGAGTAGAAGAGTTTTCCAACTTGAGCAATCTGATAATTGAAGTTGAAAAATCCAGTAAAATATGTGACAGAGATAGCTGCTATCCGATGAGCAGTGGTCTTACTGAAACCAACAATAACAACTATCCTCAAACCATGCATGATATGGTCCAGGATTCAAAATGCGATTCTACAATCTTGGGAAGTTTCGAGACCTGCCAGGGAGTCAAGGCACTTCAACTTCCGTTGATGGTTATGTCAGGATCTCGTGACTCTGGTAAGCCCCCTGAACTAAGTTAGATATGGTTTCTCTCACACAATCCGTCTCTTTGCATGGTTTTAGTCGATGTAAATTTCCTTATGAAAAATGTTTGATATTTCGGGTGTGAGCTTTCAAATTGTCAAGATTTTACTTCTGACCAAATTCAAAAATTTGTTACAGTTCATTGATCTTCATGCAAATCTCTCACCTCAAACTCAGGTTGGGAATGTGCATCTCTCATAGAGTCATGGAATTGTGGAGTTGATCATTCTAAGGACTTTCTTTTCTTGAAGTAATCATAGTTATCGAATTTATCCCTTAATGGTTAGCTCTTGGGCCTTCTTGCGAATTTGATGTTGCAAATATGTCCTCTCATCACACAAGAAATCCTCTTGAGTTATAATGAATGCACAAGTTGTCACATGTATCAACTTCCTCTTTGTTCACCATGTCCCATCTGGTCTCATCAATTAGTGGAACTATCGTCCTTTTTAAACTATTTTGATGACTATGATGCTTGTACAATTTGTCACCAATTGTAGGAACGTGGTTTGTCATATTTGGCTCGCAAGGAACTTGGTTCAATTGTTCAGAGCATTCGCGAGATTGTTCAAATTGATTTTTCTTCGTTTATTACAAACTGGGAATTTGGTGCTTCAATCAGCTCATCTTATCATTTTTCTTTCTTTGGTGATTGTCATTCAGCTTGTCATTTTCCCAACAACATATCCATTATCAATTGTTTCACACCCCTTGATATTCATTTTTCATCATCTCTCTATTCATATTTTTGTCAAGTAGGCGAGACACTTCACCCTGCGTTGATGGCTATGGCAGGTCCTCACTGTCTTGGCATGACCGTTAAGAATGATAAGATCTATTTTCCCTTACAAGATTCCCATCGTGATCCCACCGCTCTAATTGAAAATTAACATTTTCCAAGATTTTGATATTTTCAAGAGGACCATTATGAATTTTACAATCAAATCATTGAATGGATGGAACAATATTACCTGGCAAGTTTTATAGCAAACAACAAGTTTCAATGTTTCCTCGCGTTTGCTAAGGAGCTCGATGTAGATGAAGACATGTCCACAAGAAGCTTCAGAGGTTTGTTGAAAATTTGTATTCTTTGAAAAGGTAAGCATGTGGATTGGATGAAAGTGGTAATTGTGACACACATTTATGCACATAGGCAAGACCTTCCTTTTCTTGTGCAAGTTTTTCAAGTTTTTATATCTTCTGTTGCACATCACTTTATATCTGTTTTAAATGTTCATATCCTTGTGGATCTAGGTCGGGAACAACTACGTTGGTTTCATTGGAAATTTCATTATACATGACCCCATCCTTCTAGATGTCAGGTTAGGAATAGGGTTAGCTACATCCTATTTTTCCCTTCCTTGCACTCATCTTGTACTCATTCCCTGTATTTTGTCCTTCTTTTATTATTTTGGTTCTACATCATGTTTGTTGTAACCATTTTCTTTCTTCTCTTCTGGCTATGTGTTGTCCTTCCTTTTGTCTTAGTTTCCTTTCTTATTGAGTTTCTCCTTTTGTTTGCATCATGCGAATGAGTTTTGTGACTAGATCCATATTGGCTTCTTAATATGTATGTGGCTGAAGTTTGAAGAGTCTTGTGACACTGCAACATTTGGCTGAACCTCCATCTAGTCTTCTTTATGTATAATTTGTATTTTGGTAGATGAAGTTTTGACGAAAAATATGATCCATCCGTAAGGAGAGTTTTGGTCCAAACATGAACCTATGTCTATCCAAGAAACCTTATGCCCACAATCGATTCTTATGTTCTAGTTTTCTTCCTTATCCAACTAATAGAGAAGGAGAAAGGGAAAAAATCTAAATGAACAAACCTGAATTAGAGGTCTTTATATACTTCTCTGAAGGAACAACCTCTTCTGCTCTTAATAATTTGGGATCCCTCTTCCACCAAAAATGAATAAGTACCAAATGTACAACTACAAGGTTGTACGAGTAGCTACAACAAAAATATTTTGTAGATAACAGGTTTCATGTGTGATTTCCTTGCTTGGATTTGAATGCATGGTGCATGAATTTGGTTTACATGATTACTTTGTAGTCATTGGCATGGGATTTGCCTGAATTGACAATGGTTACAACCTTGCCTTTCCATTTCCTGGATAGCCTTGTTGTGATGGGATTCATTCTTAGTTGAGCTTTGGATTGTTGGAATATTCTGGATCTAGGTGAGGTGGTCGTAGGAAAATCCAAAGGGGTGGGGGTGGAGATAGTTTTCTGTGGGAAGCTCTTAAGAATTGGGAGGAGACAAGAAAATTCCTCTGGGTATGGTGAATAAATTCTGAGGCACCCAAGCCTGTGTTGGTTTGGTGATTTATAGACCAGTTTAGGTTAAATCATTGTGGTTGAGGGTTGAGGTGGTTTAGTCTCAAGATGCCTTGTTGGTTTTGTTTTGGTTTATCTCATGAGATCCCACATTCATGCTTGGAATATGGCACGAGGATGACTGGCTAAAAGAGAGATTTGGTTCAGCTCAATCTATGGTTGGGTGGTACGTGGAAGTCCCTAACTGGGTTGGCTTTATGCATATATTATTGTGTTATTTCTTATTGAGATCAATTAGCAAACATATTGGTCATTGTGTTGATTTTATGGCTAGCTTGTCATGGCTTTATTCTGGTTAAATGTTGGTTATAGGCATGGTTAAATTATGTGCTCTTGTTATGGATCTTGTTCGTGTTTCAATAAGTTAGTGAATGGTTATATGAATGCATGAGCTATCAAGTGTGGTTGCAACGAGCTTGGGATGGCAATGAGCCTTTTTTATGATTCTTTGGTTAAACTAATGAGACAATGATCATATATGCATTCATGACTTGTAGCTACTATGTTTACCATATGTTTGTTTAAATGTTTATCATGTGTTTGGCATGTTTGGGCAAGATATTAAACTAAGTACATGTTATGCATACTTGTGATTATCTTAGAATTGATTATGGAAATTTCTAGGCAGTCACATATGGGCTAGCCCTGAAATTCAAGAAATGAATCTACGGCTGCAAGCACAAAACTGAGTATTTTCAGTGTAGCCACACAAAGGACAATTTGTGCATGCAGTAGGAGCCTTCTAGCCACATGGAGGGCTTGGAAGGCGTGTGACTGGCCTATGAAGTGAGTCAAAAAGGTAGTTCTAGTCCAAGAAAAGATGATTAGTGGATGTTGTTTAACATCTGGGTGATTAGTTGCTTATGGAGATTGCATTAAAGATTAAAGGTAGTAGGCCCCATTTCCATAACTTGAACTTGGTTATAAGGTGTAACACACGACCCCACATTTATCTACTTTTACAAACTCTCCAGGGTAAACATGAGCTAGGTGTCACTATGATATGAACCAACCTCCATGTTCAACTTATGGAAGTGGGGTTGACTAATCGACAACTTACAAGCATACCTCAGGGACTATAGACCACATATGAGCTTACAAACCACCCCATGTGATCAATCCCTGAGCTAAAACTATTTGTCACTGACTTAACACCCCAATCACGCCCTTGACACATTGTGCATGAAGTTATGAGGCTCTAACCACACCCATTAGCCTGCTTGCACGCAGTTATGACAAAAAATTCCCAATTCAATGCTTGCAATCGTGAGATCTATTCCACTTTTTCAGGCTAGCCTCCAGACCGCTACCTAGAACTGCCTGTAACTTTCCATAATCATAAATACAGTGATGACAAGGCTAACCATTCAAAACTTGAACGAGATCTTGACTAGAACATGTCTAGTACATTATAGACATTTCATCAAACATATGGTAAACATGAAATCTACAAGCCATGAATGCATATTTGATCATAAACTTCTAAACTTCATCTGAGAGTCACCAAGAAGGCTCAATTCCATCTCAAGCTAGTTGCAACAACACTTGTTAGCCCATGCATTCATCAACCATTCAATAACTTATAAAATCATGAGGGAGATCCATACCTAGAGCACATCATAAAACCATGCATAGAACCAACATATAACCAAAATAAAAAGTATGAAAAACTAGCCATATAATCACCATAATAACCAGTACAAGTTCTCATAAATCACAATAGGAAATAGCTCATATTAACATATGAAAATTCCAACTAAGTCAGGGACTTCCATGTACCACTCGACCATAGATTGGGTTGAACCAAATCTCTTTTTCATCTAATCACCCTCGCACCATATTATAAGCATAAATTTGGGATCATAAGGCTTAAAGCAAAATAAACCAACCAAGAATTCTAGAGGTCAAACCACCTCAACCCTCAAGCATAATGATATCACCTATGTAGTCCATAAATCACTAACATCAAACACATTGGTCTCTACCCAAACTGTCCAGGGCTCCAGGAACTAATAACTCAACCCATAGCCTCCAGGGGACCTAAGTTGTTTAAATGCTCCAAGGTGTTTGTCCCAACCTATAGGCTACATGAATGAGTAACTCAACCCATAGCCTCCAATCAACCCAATTTGTTTCAGGGCTCCAAAGAATTTGTTTCAACCCACATCCATAGGTGATCTAGGTGGATCTCTAAAAAGTACTAGTGGCATGGTAAAACGCTAAAAAATCAAAGTGGAAAAAATTCTATAAACTTAGCATCAGATTGAAGTGCTAGTCATCCTGATTCTAATGGTGCGAACCTCACTCAAATCCGAGTTCATATGAAGAAGTTAGAGAAAGTCAAAGCTCAAGTTTGACTTGGACAAGTGGTAGGAAGAAGTGACGTGGCAACACTCAACGAATGGGGAAGCACCATGTGGCAGGATCTCCATTGGCCCCACATATCGTTGATTGTAAAAGCCAAAGGTTTGCGGGTCAAGGAATCAGTCAAGTTGCGATTGCGATATTGCAATCGTAGATCATAGGCAAATCAATGGTTACAAATTGACCCTGACAGAGTCTGGTTGTGATGCAATAATCAAATATCGCAATCGTAGAGGGAAGAGCTTTAAGAATCAGCTCCGATAGAGTCTAGTTACGATGTGATATCGCATATCACAATCATAGAGGGAAGAGCTTTACGAATCAACCCCGACAGAGCCTGGTTGCGATGCAATATCGCATCTCATACATTGCACCGTGCAATGTCTTGATAACAAGTACCACCTCGGTTCCACCGATTTCAATTTGCAATCTCTGCGCCAATGGGTATCAACACCAACAAAGCTGTTGAGATTCAGGGAATACGCTGATTCATGTGGAAACCTTGTTAAAGTGGTTTTTCTATGTTTAAATGGGTTTTGTTTCCTGCGTATTATTTACGGCCCCAGAATCTATGTTGGAAATAAACCCTCCATCTAATACTTGTCATCAGTTGGGAACTGCCTAGGAATTGGGGTTCTAGCCACCTAGTATATGTATATATATATTGGACGTTCCGCACAGAAAAGGGGGGAGACTGGCCGACAGTTCGGAACTATACATAGCAGTAACCCGACCTAGCAGCAGGGGTTGAAACCTCACCTTGAGTAGCATGGAGGTTCTGAGAAGGTGCAAAAATCCTGATCATCCGAATTGGGTGTTCGGATAGGCATTTTTGCACAATTTTCCACCAGAATTTTGATGGTACTATCTTTTTCTGAAGCTGCGTTCTCCGTTATTCGTCCATCTTCCAGCTTGGAGGTATAAGGATTATAAAATTAGTGTTGCTTGTACTTTATCTCTTTTTATGCCACTTAATGAAATAAGGCCTCCCCGCTATTGAGCAGGGTCTAGAGACGTAGTCCAAATTGGATGAATTCTTTAATCAAATATTTATGCCATGGTTTCTTTCTTATTGTGTTATTTCCACATTGTTTTATGTGCCTTTAAGTTCCATGGTTAATAAGCTCTGTTTCATGTAATTCTGATGCATCAATAAGTAAAATATCTTGGATCAAGTTTGGTATCAGAGCATGTCCTTGTTGATGCGAATTGCATGAGTATATGCTAAAGAACAAGCTGCGAAAAGGAGAAGTAAAGCTTGAGTCCTTTTATCTTGAAGCAGGATGTGCACAATTAAGAAGAAACATGGCAAATGAAGAAGCTAGTAGGGAAGAGGAACAAAATTTCCGCAAGGTATTGTACAATATGGTAGTGAAAGTGGAAAAGCTATTTTCAGAGTATGAGAAGGCACTTGGACACGAGAAGAAAGATGCCGATGAAAATAGATCAACAAATCATGAAGGCGATGGAGAAGAGCCTCCTCCCTCTCCATATTCCAGTGACAGTCCTACATCTTCTTCTCATCATTCTCGCAGGTGTCATAGACATAAATCTAAGAAACCATTCCTTAAACTAGATGTAAAGTTTGAATTGCCTATGTATGTTGGAGAATGTAATGCAGAAAATCTCAACAATTGGATTAGACAGATTGAGTCTACTGCCAGATCCAACAGATCAAGGAGGACGAAGCAAAGATTTTGTTGGGATCCATTCGACTGAGTGGCACCGCTCTTATTTGGTGGGAGAGCAGATTGCAAGGCAGAGAAAATGTGGGCAACCTTCTCTCCTCATGGTCAAATTTTATTTATGTATTGAAGAACTAGTTTTACCCTTTGGGATATAAACAAAAATAAGTAATGGAATGGAAACACCTAAGGCAAGGCTAGGGTCAAAATGTGCAAACCTTCACCGAAAAATTTAGAAAACAAGCATTGAATTTGAGCATTCCATTAGATTCACCAGGGATTGTAACTAAGTATATCGATTCTTTACATAGTTGCATAAGGCATGCATTATTATTGTTTGAGCCTGCTACTATCAATGAGGCTAGTGTGAAGGCCATGCATCTTGAAAGTAGGGGGACGTATGACCAAAATGACTACCCGAGAAGAGCCACAACAACCAAGAGAAGAGGGGCAAAGCCCTCTTGTATGCATTGTGAGAAAGATGGACACAATGAAGAGAACTGTTGGAAACTGCACCCTGAGCTGAGACCTAAAAGGAATGACAGAAAGGAGAGGCAGAAGACAACTACCAACATGCAACAAGGTCATGAGTATGAATAAGAGGAAGATGAGAAGGTCACAACTGCGAGATTTACAAAAGGTAGACCAATTGACCTAGAGTTAGATTCCGGTGACGAAAGGAAGATCGCAACTCTTGGGATCGCAACAGATGGACTCATCGATTTGGGTTCCGGTTTGGACGATGAAACAAAAGTTTCAATAGATATTGTACCAAAGATGAAAGGGACACCCAATGCGACATGACTCCAAGAACTTGAGGAGATCAACCAAAGCATTCAAGTAGAGAATGCTGAGCTAAGGAGACTCCTAAAGTAAGTATAAAAGGAGAAACAAAGGTTGCTACACCAGTTGCAAGCCAAGGACGAGGCCTTGGAAAAGTTAACAATTAACCACCTTGAGGTAAAAGGTGATTCTTCGATTTCATGTACCTTTCTTGATGATGATTTCGTTGCTTTTGAAAAACATACTACAAATATCGGCTCCAAACTATCAAGGAGAATGGGGTATGAGGGGAAGGGCCTCGACATTAATGGCCAAGGCATCATAAACCCCATCAAAGCAGAGGAATTACCTCATCATGCAGGACTTGGGTATGTTAGGAAGGAAGTTGGGGAATGCTCCAAAACAGCTAGTGACCAACCAACAACAGATGATATGATCACTTCCTCACATTCTAGCGGTGGTCAGGGCTCCATGAACACTCATCAGAGAAACACCAGGGGAAAGCACTCTAAGACGATCCAGAAAGTTTGGAGGAGAAGGAACCGTTGTAGTCACTGCAACGAGGTGGGACACCAAGGAGCCACGTGTCATATCCTCCATGCTGAGAAAGCATTGATAAAGAAGCCAATGAGTGAAAATGTTCAACAAACGAATCCACCACATTCATGGTGGTCTTCTTTATTATGTAAAATATGGTTTTTTTAGATGTAGTAGCTTGTTATGGCCATTGTTTTTAAGTCATGTGTTGCGAATAAATGTAAAAGCGATTATGTGTTTCCCAGCACTTAAAAACACAACGATGATTTTTTTAGGCCTTATGTGAGTAGTCTAGGTATTGGTTTCTCTCATGTAAACCTTGACCAAAGAGAGTGTTTGTTATAAACTCTTGGAAAGTGTGGGGTTGTTTGAGTCATGTATGGTTTGTATATGATTGAAAAGGATGTACCAGTTTTTCATGCAGGTGGTTGAAAGTGTGGTTTTGCGAGGACACAAGTAGTGTGCTGGATGTGTTAATGATTTTGGTGGAGTACATTCATGTGGGCTTTGAAGGAATGCATCCGAGTAAATCTCGATGGATGGAGAAAGAGAAAGTGAGGGAGCAATTTCTTCACTTTCCAATTGGATGAAAAGGCTTTTGGCGGTCCAAAGGCTCTTAGTGGGGAGGATTGATCCAGGTGGATCTCTAAAAAGTACCAGTGGCATGGTAAAAAGGCTCAAAACTCAAAATTGTAGAAACTCTATAAACTTAGCATCATATCAATGTGCTCATCATCCTGATTATAATGGTGTGAACGACACTCAAATCTGAGTTCATATGAAGAAGTTAGAGCAAGTCAAAGCTCAACTTTGACTTGGACAGGTGGCAGGAAGAAGTGATGTGGAAAAAATCTCAGCAAATGGGGAAACGCCAAGCGGTAGGACCTCCATTAGCACTGAATATCGCTGATCACAAAAGGTAGAGGTCTATGGAGTAGGGAATCTACCAAGTTGCGATTGTGATATTACAATCACAGATCGGAGGCAAATTAGCGGTTATGAATCGGCCCCGTTAGAGTCTGGTTGTGATGTGATAATCACATATCACAATCGCAGAGGGAAGAGCTTTACGAATCAGCCCCAACAACATCTACTTGTGATGCGATATCTATTGCCTTTGTGGGCCTTGACCCAGGTTCAATGTTAGTCAGCCAAACAAATCGCTACACTACTGGCCCTTTTGGCATCAACCCCCGAAGCGCGGACCGAAGTCTCACCCGAAGCAGTATTGGGGGGATGGTGGAACAAAGTTTCTACACCCTGAGATGGTCTTGATGTTGGTTTGTACCCCCTGCCCCTACTTTCGCTTAGGTCGCTAAGCCTTAGGGCTCTATCAGTCTACCCTTTATTTCGCCCTTCAATACGTCTGCGAAGGTGTATGATTGACTTTCGCGTAGCCCTAACCCATGGTTCAGGTACTTTCACACAACTATGACAATGTATGGCATAGGTTCCCAAGTTGTCTCAATTGTTTTACTTATCTTTACCAATCAATCATAATTAGTGTTGCGTAAACTGATACCTTTACTTACATTCAATTAACAGATATAATCACATACATTCGCGCATCAAATAAACATTGTAAAATAAACCCAAACATAATATAATCAGACGCATTAACAGAGACTAAATACACAGTAATTGCAGAATATTTTCTCTTTATTGATATCTTCCAGTTTAGTACAGACTCTATCCACCCTGCGCACACAGTTGCAGGGGTCCGCGCACTTAGCTGCAGACTTCCACCCTAGGCCTCTGCGCACTCAGTTGCAGAGCCTCTACCTACGCTAAGACTCGAAACACTTAGACTTCTCTATGAAACTTCCAATGCTTAACTCTTCTCTTGCCGAGATCGATCTTACTTAGCTCCTTTTTATACAATCCCATGGTCCACGAAATATGGGTAGATATTTGCAATCGACTTAACACTTTTACAAAATAAGGGCGGAAAACCCTTTATGACTCTTGACACCTTCGCGCTCCGTGACCACAAAATGTGGAGACTTTACAACTTTATTACAAACTTGTTCAAAACATGGGCTTTTAGCCCCAAAACTGCTCTTGGGGGAACCCGTTCCCAGCAGGCCCCCAACACAAACATGGTGACTTGTCCTCGAGTCACTCTGCGGGGGCGGAGATCTTGGCGAGAAGACCTCCCAGCTTGACCTGTATGATGGCAACCTTAGCATTGCACTGTGTGGCCGCCTGCTTTACTTCTTCAACCAACTGCTCTGTCGCTGGTCTTGAACTGTCAGCTTGAAGCTTCTGCTGAGTTGCTTGTAGACTAGGAAGCTTGCCTTCAATGGAGGCCATGAATGAATAAGCTTCGTCCAACCAAGGCTTTAAGTGCACCTTCTGCACTGCCTCTTTGTGCTGCGCTGCATCTACCTGCTCCTTCAATGTTTCAGCCTCCTGCAGCTTCACCAATCTCTGTGTGAGAGCGATGCTCTGTGTTGTTCCTTTCACCTCATTATAGCGCTGGTACAGTTCTCGCGCCTATGTCTCCAGTCGCTGTACATTAGGATCCTCCTGTAGACTGGTTAGGACCTCGAACGTGTAGAAATTTTGAATAATATGACACTTATTCATAGAGATTATCCTGATTATACACTATTTGCGAAATCCTGCATAATACATAACCTCCTCTACGTTGATCATCAATTTTGCAGTATTAAGAAACAATCGCATGCGCACATTGAAGCATCAATCACACATATCAACAGAGTATATCATGGGGAAAGCATAAAGCTGAAAACCCCCAACTATCTGTATATTATATTGATTGAGAACATGTAACAATGCATAGTACAATACTCCTTGCCACCTGTTACACACAAACTAGCTCAGATCTGAATCAATCACTGGCTCAAATCTCCTCCGCTGCTTACCTGCCTCCACTGCGCAATCGTGTATGAGAATATTGATGAATGAATAATCCAAATTCGTATTCCCCTTGGATATACCACGCAATCCTCAATGGCAATACTCAATCCCACTGATTGTGCAAATCACATGCACAACTATAGTCACAATTGACAACTGTCTTGCCCTTTCACTCACCTCTAACACTTGTCTGCACTGAACTGTCCATGCACTGAGTTAACTGATGTATTATTTAGTTGATTTATGAGTTAATAATTAGTGAATTAATTAATAATTAATTCACACCACTCATCACTTAGTCTATTGATCAGTTAGACGAAATACAACTAGTTCAACTAAGTCAAACTAAACACAACTCATCAACTCCTCATTCAACTCCACAGAACTCAATCACTGAAGTCTTAACTGAAGTCCTCCATGCAATAACTCAAGTTAACCCATAAGAACCACGTATTTCCTTCTGGCAGCTACATGTGCCACATCCGTAGCTCGAACTAAAGTGCTCCAAGAGGATAAGGTAATGTTAATATTCCAAATATTATTAAGAGCTAATAATATTCGACTGTTCTATTTTTAGCCTGACAGTCTAAAAATAGACTCCACACATATGTCTAAAAATAGAGGTCCATCTATTTTTACCAACATGACCAATCATCCACAAGTAGAATCCTGCAACTAATAGACCATGATCCATATGTCTAAAAATAGACTTTGCGCCAAAAATAGCCTGCGAGCACACTTAGTGAAGGCGACTTCTTTTCAGTAAGCTCCATCATCTTGTTGCATTTTCAACACTCCCTCTCAACAAGATATGGATTATCTGAAATCCCTATCCTATAACTCTGGAATGTTCTGCATGCAAGACATCTGCCCAGTCCACTTGCTCCAACAACACTTGGAACAAAAACACTCCCAACTGACCCCTCTGTTGGGTTAGGAACATACTCTGATGCTGAAGCTCTACCTGCTACTGACAAGTGCTCCCTCTTTGACATCTGCGCTACTGCAACATATCCATGCATCTCGCACCATTGCACACCTCTTTGTGCCACCTAGCACTGTGCAAAGCACTTGTGCCTCTCGCCTTGCTGTAGTCTGCTAGCTATGTGCTGTCCTGGGATTCCCAGCACTGTCGCTTTCTCTGCCGCTCCATCCGCATTTGTCTCTACCCAATCAGTCAGTTCCTGCTACTCCGCATCGGGGCTCCTGTAGCAAGGTCTCATCCAAGAGGTTGGGTACCTCAAGGATCCTGCCCCTCCTCCTGGGACTATCAATCTATATCGCCCCACCTCCTACCTGGAGGTATGGCTGCATGTGATCCCTCAACCCACCTGGCTCGAAGTTTCTTCCTATTGGAGGTCTCTGCACGAGTAGATGTCTCTAATCGATCTCCTCTCAGCTTCCCTTGTTGTGGCTGCTCCACAACCTCCTGAAGCTGCTGCACCAATCGTGGCTCCTCCACAATTGTCTGAGACTTCTTCTGGCTCTGCATGTTGAGAGGTAATATACCTTCCCTCTCAACCACCAAGTCTCCATCAGTTGCCTTGCTGCTCAAGGCTTTGCATGCATCTTGAACCTTAAGAGCATACAGGTTCTTGACCCGTGAACCAATCTGCTTCACCTGTCTAGTGATGATGTGTCTAAGGAAAACCTTTCCGTCACTGAAGACTACATCATAGCCTCTGTCTTCCAGCATCGCGATTGACACCAAGTTTCTCTTCAGTCCTGGTACATACTTGACATCGGTCAAGGTAAGGTGAGCTCCATGCTCCCTCTAAAACATAACCGTGCCTACACCTGAGACACTATACTTCTCATCATTACCCATCCCTATGAGTATCTGGAGATCTTTCTCCTCCAAAGTACTGAACAAAATTTTGTCACGGGTCATGTGGAAAGAAGCTCCACTGTCAAGAAACCAACCACTTCCCATCATGGATGAAGCCATGCATGCGAAGAGTGTGAAATCCAGCTCAAACTGTGAAGCAAGTGCGTCACCTTCAGATCCTTCCCCGGATCCCTTCTTGGACTTCTTCTTTGGGCAATTAGTAGCATAATGGCCCAACTCATGACAACGGAAGCATCTCACCTTTGACTTGTCAACCTTCTTCCCATCATTGGAAGAACTGGATTTGGAAAGAGAAACCTTCCCCTTCCCCTTCTTCGCCTTACTCGCTAAGGTACAATTCTCCTCATCATGCATAGATGAAGAACTGTCTCT